>JAXGGA010003685.1:0-98562 GCA_038373865.1 Uloborus plumipes | reverse complement strand
TCCAATATCACCCTTGTAGTGCTTAAACTTTTTTTTAATTGTCTGTTCAAATTGGGTGAATTTGATTCAGACACCCTGTATATTACCATACTAGGAGTAGTGGTGTTGTTTAAAATAAAGGGAAAGGTGGAAAACAGACCCATTTTAATATATCCCTAGTTTCTGTGTTCTAATCCTTTTTTTTTTATTCAATACTTACTTATTATCCAAATTGCCTGGTATTAATTAATTCCTCTTTTTTCTTAGTTCGTTAAAGGAATGAAATACCACCTTTGAGGGGTTTATGCTGCATCTCTACTTTATTTATTTGCTGTATGTTTTAGCAACTAATTTCAGTTTGGTTGCTTAAAAACTTTGGTGTGAAATGAATGTCTCTATTTTATTAGTATTGCACAAAAGTTCAACACCCTCTTTTTTTTTTTTTTTTTTTTTTTTTAACATTTGCTGGTAGAATCTGGTACTGTCTCTACATTTTAGAAAGTTTTGTATCAAGTTGCCTGATATTCCTGATTTAAAACATTTTGTCCTAATTTTTAGCTTTTTGTTCTGATATTCCTTTTTTTTTTCCTTTAATCAACTTTTAGGACTACCAACAAGATTTCAGTTTGCCTTTGGAAAAAACTGAACATGAATTCTATTGAAAAGGGACATTATGTATAAACTTAACTTTTAAAAGTTAAAAATAGTGATGCGCTGATTAATCAGAGATAATGACATTATGTATAAATTTAACTTTTAAAAGTTAAAAATAGTGATGCACTGATTAATCAGATAATCAAACACTTTGCCAATTAACCTTTTCGCCAATTTTAACAGCTTTATTGGCTGAAAAATTATTTTGTTTTAAAATTATTTTTGCTTTTGTTCATCATTGAAAAAGTAAAAACAATCTGTGTAAGGTTTTCACCGCTGTACTTCCTACATAGTAGATGTGTTCTTATAAATGTATGATGCTAAATAAGTTAAGCAATATATTCAGTGCATATTAAAACCAAATAATAACATTATTTTTCTCATCACTTTTTTAGCATCTTCTAAAGTACATGATACCCCTGTTCATAGTGTACTTTGCAGAGTATTTTATCAACCAAGGCTTAGTGAGTATTAAGAAGTGTTCATTTTTTGCAAAGTTTTAAATTTATGATCCTTTATTTTTCGATTTACTCTTTTATTAAGTTAATAACTAAGAGTATAAAATAACAGTAAAACCCTCCTTTTCTCCGAGAAAAATTCAGCATTTATTTGCTTCTACTGATATTTTTAGACCATATTTTATATTATGTTTCATTCCCCCCCCCCTCCTTCTTTTTTTTATTTTGCATTTAAAAATAAAATTTTGAAATAAAGACTTTTGGGCCCTCCATACATGTTTGGCATTTCTTATGCTTTTATTCCTTGAAATTTATCCTATTATATGATGTCACTGTTTGCCTTTGTTAATGTATAATTTTTTATGAAACTTTTTTCTGTAAAAAAGTAATTATCTATTTTTTTTTATTTTTTTAACACCTTACTTTTGTAAAAAAATTAATTTTGTTTTTAAAGTGTAACATTTTTAAGTTGAAAAACTGAAGTAAGAATAAACTTCATGTTAGCTCTTTTAAATTTGTGATGTGATTGATTCAGAGTTGTTTAGTAAAATTTTAGTACTTTCGTATTTAAGCACTGTTTATTTTGTAAAGAAATTTGAAAACTGACTGAAATGTGTTTCTTTTTTTAAGATGGAACTACTATATTTTCGTAATTCAAGAAAGTGGCTCTCTCATAAAGAACAATACCGCTGGTAATTTTTCTTAGTTTCTTTTTTATCTGAAAGTTTGGTCTCATTATGTGAGATAAAACTGAATAAAATGTACAGCTCTTCACAAATTCAAGAATAGTAGTTGAAAAAATTCAGAATCCTTTATTCTATTGTCTTCCTATTTATGTAATTTTGACACTTAGCTCATATTTTCTGTACTTTTCCTTTTTGCATTTGTAAAAGTATTTTTTAATTGTAATCAACTTTGTTTTTAAAGAATCATTTCCTTTTTATAAATTACAGACCTGTTTAAACATGCTTTTGACAGTGTAGCGTTCCTCTTTTTTTACTTTCGAACATATGTTTACATATATTTTTATTCATTAAACCTCTTATCTAAGTTGTTTATTTTGGCACCTAGAACTTATACTGGGCGTCATCATGATGCCTAGATTTTAATTCTTATTTCTTACACTGTGTGTGATTTTACTCCCCCAATTTGTTTCCCCTTTTTTTATGTTAAATAGTAGAGTTTTTACTCTGGGGTGGCAGGGGTAATTCTTCAGTTATTATAATAAAAAGGTAGCAAGAGAAACATTCTACTGGTTTGGTTTCCTGTCACATTCTTTGCTTAAACAATAGGATAGTATATGTCATTGTTGTAATACACTGGTGTCCAAAAATTATACATAATTAATATTAATGTGAATATTTAAAAAAATCCTAGTCGGGATGAAGGGACATTTGGAATGCAGTGGAATAAAGTCATGACAGAAGAAAACAATACAAAAGAGAGTGGTTATTTGCCTTTGTTAACTAAAGAAAAAGTTTGAAAGAAAAATGGGTCAATGAATAGTTGACACTTCAGCTAAAGACAATAAAATAAAAGGTAGATTTGTCCGTTTAATAAGGTGTGGTCACATCTAGGAACCACAAATATAGGACAACTATTTTCCATACTTACCAGAAGGTTATCGATAACTTGGTACCTCATAGAGCTAAAAAGCATTGTGAAGAGTGCTATTGAGTTATTAAGCAGTGTTCGACTGAAGTGGAAGAGCTTCTGTCTCTTGAGCATACCCATAGATATGAACTGGTTTACTAGATTGCAAACAGCCCCGAGTCTGAATGGAGAGCAGTGTAACCTGGAAATCTCACAAAGTGTTCCCCTCGTTAGACTCAGTTACTGTTTTTATCATTAGAGTCTACGAGGATACTAGCAATCTTTAAAAAATAATTCGCCCTAAATCATCAAACAGCCAGTTTTTAACTGAGTGACTCTACCGTTCTACTGAATATAGACATCATTGAACAAAATCATTCTTTATTTTTATTTAGCATAAGAATTAAAATTTGGTTTTCTTCAACCGGTACTGCCAAGACTCATTATTCAGGGGTCTGGCCAGAGGAAATTCGGGTCCGTTAACGGACCCTTCACAAAAATACGATCAAGCAAAACGGACCCTTCACAAAATGCTGATCAAATAAAATGGACATTTCGCACATTATTCATTCAAAAAGCAAATCTGAAATCAAAATAACGCATAGCATATTTCTGTGTGCCCGTAACTTTTGGGCCTTTTCTGAAGTTAAAGAAGGGAATCGTTTATCCGCCAATTTTGCGAAAAATAAAAAGTCGAAAAAAAAAAGGTCGGCACTTTCTGCCAGCGATACTTGGGCAAGCAATAAATCTTTAATGTAAAATGTAGCACTTTTTGTTGGTTTCTTTTAAAGAAATTAACAACTTAAAAAAGGTAGTCGTTTTGCTTTAATAATTCTCTTGTTTGTTTTATCATATGCAAATCAAAATGGCTTGCTGCGATGTTGCTGTTATAGATTTCTCTGGAAATGCAGAGTAAGGATTTTTCTCCCGGCTCTTGACTTAAATAAAAAGGAAATAGTAGTAATTGCAATCACCCTCGAAATGAACTTAGAACTGTAAACAGATAGCAAGGGTTAGGGAGAAAAAAATGGGATTGCTTCTGGTAGAATTATCAGCTATTTAAAATTATAGCTGTCTGACATCTTTGGTGTGACATTTTGAACTAATTTTGGCAGAAAATTATCTGGATTTTTTTTTAATGCTTACACAAGGGTGGAGTTTTAGTAAAATTTCCTTAATATTATTATTTGGTTACATATTATTGGTGGTTTTACACTACAGGAATTAATTTATTTTGTCGTCTGTTAATGTTGGAAGTTCAGTATTGTCTGTTTTGCTACGTCTCCCTACTACCGTATTTTTTCTCCGAATTTTTGGCGAATATGTCGGTAATTAATGAGATTCATCATGGAAACCTGATAAAATGTAATTCTAAAATTTTTGACTTTAATAAATTGTTTATTTACCGTTTTTATACTTCTGATGCTTTCATTTTGAAAAATACGATCTCTGCATCCGATATGAAAATCGATTTTTACCTATTTTTCAAGCTAATTACTCTTTATTAAGAGGCAAATAAATGAAAATTAGCTTTATTTTTGTTCAGATCACTATTTTAATTTTTTTTAAGCAAAATTATCTGTTCTTTTATGAGTAAATGCTGAATGGATCGTTTCATTTTATTTTTGCATTAATTGTGTTAACAGACATTAATAATATGTTTATCATAGACCTTTAAAATGGAACTGTAAAAAAAAAATGCCAAAATAAATTCGTTTATGTTCCGTTTTCATGATTTTGATGCCATCACTTTGAAAACTGCAATCTCTTTGCATCCGCTACAGGAATCGGATTTTTCGCATTTTTGATATTTAATACGCTTTTTTAAGAGGAAAATAATAGAAATTCATTTTTATTTTTTGGAAATTCAAAAAAAAAATTTTTTTTTTTTGCAAATTTTTTTCTTCAAAATTGTTTGATTTTCACAAAACTATTTTATTTTTCACAAAATTATTTAGTTTTTCACAAAAAACGGACCCTGTGAAAAATCCTGGACAGACCCCTGTTATGGCTCAGAAGAAACACAAAAATCATTACACTGACGCTAGAGCGATAATCTTACAAATCTGGACTCCCGCTCTACCCCACTCGCTTGCCAAGCATATCCAACTTTCTACCATTGGATTCTCTCCCCAGGTCTTGTTTGACTTCACTGACCCCACCCATTCTCGATGATACTTAAAGTATGGGGGGGGGGGAGAGGGCTTTTGCATGCTTTTGATATTTTCAGTCTGAAAAAAGTCATTCACCTTGATCACACTTTGATAAAGCACATACTCATCCATGAATGTAAATCCAGGACCTACAACACTTTGAAACCTGTGAACAAAAGACTTTAACGGACCCAGACTCAAAGATGTAGAACTCTGTGTGAGGGTTAAGCATAATGCTTGCCCACACCAGGTGCAGTCTTTCAGCTATTAATTCTCCTTTGTGATTGAACTCAATGTTTAGCATACCACTTTGCGTGGAAAATGGTACTTCTCTCTACACAAGTATTTTATACTCATTCTCACGTGCGCAGAAGTTTTGCATATATCAACGTGGACTGCAATATTATCCTTATACACAATGTTTCACCTTTATATAACCCTTCTCCATTAGTAATTTTGGGTAATTGAACCCTTATTTACTCATATTCTTCCAGATTTCACGAATTATGCTTAACTTTTTGACACCAGAGTATTGATGTCACAAAATGTAAAATTTAGTTATAAGACCAAAAATTAAAAACATTGTTATTAGCAATGGAAGAAATATTGATATTAAAGAAAAAAGGGGAACTATACAAAACTAAGAGCTAAGAGTCCGATCTTTGGACCACTTTGTGAACTTAATCTGATCTGAAAAATGTCTTTTATTCTTAAAGTCTGAAACGAAAATGATGGTAATATGTGAATGGAGCTGAAATGGTTTTTTAAAAAACTGAGTTGGTGTGAGTTAAAATCTCTAGTTTTATAAGAGAAGTATTGAAAAGTAAAAAAATATTGCATTAGATATTTGGATCTTTTAAAGCTCTATAAAGAATGAACTTATTTTTAAAAATTTTAAAACAAAATGGAAAATTTGAGTGTTGAAACACTTTCTTGTCACAAGGTGCACGAATTTTGGGTGAAAATAACAATTTACTTCACTTGACTTGGGATGTTAATGAAAGATCTAAGATAAGAGAGTAAAATAACTATAGAAGAATATAATTTTTACCAAAACAGAAAGAGACAAAAGTAAACAATTGGAAAATCAAAGTACAAGACGTAAAATACTTTGCATGCTGAAGCTAACGTCACTAATAACTTAGTCATTGGTGACACTTCTTGAAGATTTGAATATGAACAAATATGTAAACAGTGAACCATTTGTGAACTCTCTGCATACAGATAAAATTACGAAGCAGTAACAATCTTAAACTTGTTCAGTGCTATAAAAAACTGAATTCAGGAAGTCCGTCATGAAATCATAATCCCCTCAAAAGTGATCGAATGTAGCCTGCATGTTAGGGATTTCAGTGTCTAGAAATTAGAATGCAGACCTGAGAACCTATTTTTGCACAAATATAAGGTTACTGCTGTTGTAGTGTAATAATAACCACCTCCAAAAGCAAAGTTTGGATCTGACCCAAGCTGTTTGATGAGGAACTAGAATTGAATAAAATGAACAATCAATAATTAGATAGGATTTAGCAGATTTCAGTACTGAGCAATACTCTGTCACATTTTACTCTTCTTTCACATTTTCATTAGTATGTAACTTTTTTAACATGATTCGGGATACCAGAAAGTGTGAATGGATGTAATTTGGAAAAATATGTTTACTTCTGCTGTGCTAAGCACAAAAGTCGTATCTGCACGTTTTATCAAAATAACGTTATGATCACCAGATGACTCTTTGTCACATATTTCACCAAAATACAATGTTTTATAGTCATTTGTACATTGGAATTTTTTTTTTTTTTTTTTAATCTGCAAAATTTGCTCCTAAGTCGAATTGCTTTTGTATTTAACATCATACAACCTTTCCATCTCATGGCAAATACATGAATAATGAAAAATAAAAAATAATTAATTTTTTTTTTCAAATTTGCTTAAAACTGACAATTTTTAACCATATTTGAAGCCTTTTTGGGATGCTAAGAGATATGAATGGATTTTGATGGAAACGAATACAAAACGGGTGCACCTAAAACATAACCCTCCTCACTCCAAAAATAAAATGGAATATTTTTCTTCCAATTTCCACAAAATTATCAATTTTTAATTATATTGAAGGTACTTAGGGGCACCAGAAGATAAGATTTGCTTTCAACGGAAATACATTTTAACTAATGTACCTAAAACACAACTTTCCCAATGCTAAAAGTTAATCGAAAAGGAAAAAATCCTATACTTTTTACTCCACCCTAACACACATAGCACCCCCACACATAGCACATGACTAAAAAAATTTAGTTTGTGAATTACGATGTAGAAACAAAGCAAGAAAATCTCCTCCTCTAGAGATCACTATTAAGTGAAATTGAACTAAAATATTGAGAATAGTTCTCATTTGTTGCTTAGAATTTACAATAATTATATGAGATTTTTATTTGGTTTTGCAGAAATTGGTGTGTTTTGAGTTGGGTTCTTTGATGTTGTTAAGTGCTATGTAAATTTAATTACTTTTAATTAAATGCCATATATTTGCAACGAAGTTTTATTTCCTTTGTAGTTTATCCATTAAATTAATTTTCAGCTAAATCAATGCATTATTGAAAATTAAATAGTTTTAGTTGTTTTTTGTCTTAGCTGTAACAACCAAGTGTTTATTTTGCACTCGTGATTGAAAATAACTAACTTATCTAACCATCTAAAATAGTCAAATTAATCACCTGTGTAAAATGCCAATATGAAAATTACGTGGCTGGTAATTGCTATATATATTTAATTTAGATTGTAAAAAGAATTTGCTTAAATTAGACGTGGAAGCAGTACCTCATAGGTTAAAAAATTACTAACAACAGCCAAGCATCAGTATAAATACTAGATTTGATTTGCAAGCTGTGGTGCTGATATTTCTCCTTCACCATGTACTGAGTGCAGCAACCAGTTATGACTGAGGTCTAGTAAACTGCATACTTTTCTTAATGCTAGTATTGGCACTTAGCAAGCAAAACTTTCTGTTGGACATTACATTTTCTACCTTGATACTGGTGGTGTGCCCGATCGTTAAAAATGTAGATCCATTGAAGCAGATGCAGATACAGATCTTAACTGTTTCACCCAATTTAATCCTGTTCAAGTGCAAAATTTACAACAGATGTTCCCGCTGGGATAAAGTACTTCTTTTAAAAAATCCATCGATAGCAAAACATTATCGAGGATTAGTTGTTTGTAAAAGAAGTGTCTGCTAGGAAGAGTTATGAAGAATTAAACAGCAAGAATCATCAGACAGCGCTGCGTTTATGTCGAAATAAAGTGAAAAATTATTTCTTGCATAGGTGTTCAGTAGATGTAGCAGCAAAAGAATAAAGCTGTGTCATGTACTGGAGAAACTAGGAAAAGCTTTTCACATTTTATTTCTGCACTGTCTAATTCCTCCAAACTTGCCCGTATCAATGAAATTACACAGCCAGAAACAACTTTACAAAAGGTAAACAGAGAGTTTAGATTCGCTTTTTTTGAAGAATGCCTAAAAAACGGATGTCTGCACATAACTGCTTGATGTATCCTGAAGATTATATATCATTGCATTTGCTTTAAAGTCAACCTAGTACAAATAAAGTAAAATTTTCTGTACTAAATATGCTTGTAATTAAGTCAAACCAAGTTTATTGAGTTATTAGTAAGCAAGAGACTACTAATAGATAGTGTAAATCCTATCACAAAAATGGCTTAAGCAGAAATTTTATGATCCCAAATTGGCCCTGCAAAAATGTCATCATGACAAAAGCAAAGTCGAAATATTGACAGTCAGCTGTAATAAAACATTCTTCCTCCTCCCCCCCATATTTGGACTTGATTCTAATGCAACATTTATGCTAGGGCAGGATTACCGCTACTTTTTCTTAAATCCCACTCAATAAGTATCTCTTGCTGCTCTTAAAGTCATGACTGCCACCATCCATCATTTAACAGTTCAGTTGATACAGTACAATACTGCAATCATCTCCATGTTTGACAAATGAACTGATTATTAGTTATCTATTGTCCCCTGCATACTTCAGATGTTCTGATATGTGTCGCATATTGATGGCAGTTTTTCTTAATTTTTTTCGTTGCTAAGGTCTTGTTTAACTGTTTTGACTGTTAATATGGCATGCGCTACAGTTTTGTTCTTTATGATATGGATGGTGACCAGTTTATCTTTTCCTACTAATTGACGAGTCCTCAAGCGGACGGGGCTATTGTATTGTTTTTGCGACAATATAGTAATTTGATATTCTTATGTACATATTGTTAATTTATTGTTCAATTTTGCATAGCAAAGCTTTTTATTAATAATAGGCACCACAAATCAAATACTCACCAAAGTTTTGTTTATCAGTGTATCATAGTTATCATTTCCTGTTACTAGCAGCATCAAAACCATCTAATTGTTTATTTTAGGAATTAGTTTCTAAAGAACTCAACAAGTCAACTTCATGGTAAAATTCAATTATTGCAAGTGCCTGGTAAACATTATTATCTAACTCTAACTGTACCAAGATGTCAATGGTTTGATATAGTGACTCTTTTCAAATAATTGAGAGATGTCTATGCATTTGTATATCCCATTGTTAAGTTTTATGTATTTTATTGCCTCAAAGCCTATGTTAAATTTTATGAAAACCATTTTTCCCCTTTAGGTTTCAAACTTTGTACCAATGTGGCGTTCTTGTATCTCGTTCATCTGTAAACTGCATTCAATGTAAGGCCGTGTGGGTGTTTCCAATACTTCAGGTATGAATTAATATTTCTCTTCCAATGTTATATTTTTAATTTCTATACAAGTATATCACTTATGCTAGATTTAAGAATGGTAGTTGGTGATGTTACTTTAAAAATAACTGCAAGTAAACCCATAAACCATAAATATTCAAGAATTAGTCTTGTTTATATTAATTTCAATACTTTGTGTGGTGTTTTATAATATTCTAAATCAACATGTAAAAATGTAAGAGACATTCATATATCATTAATGCTTAAAATAACTTAAGCACTTCATTATACACTCACTGCCAAAAGTTAAGCACTGAGAGGTAAAATGCGAAAAAATGGACAAGTGCTGCTTTGATTAACAATAAATGCGGCAGGAAAGTAGCAAATATGTTTATGCAATAAACAAAACACATAATTACATGCAGAGATAAAAAAAATAGTAGTTTTCTTAAATTATAAGATGACACCATTTTGGAGTCATTTACAAAATGCTGTATAAACTAAACAAACAACAAAAACTGACATTAATAGGGTAGGTGAGCACCCCCTCATCTGCATACAAAGCTTGTAGCGTGTCACCATGCTTTTTATGAGATGATCAACCATTGCAGAGTCGAGTAATTGATATTCTTCCTGTAGAGCAGTTTTAAGCTCTGTGAGAGTTGCTGGGCGTGGGACACGTCTACACATAGCATGGTCACGGGCATCCCATGTAAACATAACGTTGCCCCAATCAGACACAGTCCAACTCACATGTTGATGGCATCACTTTAATCGTACCCTCTGGATTGGACGGAGAGCGGAACACAAACCCGTGGTACCTGGGCATACAGGCCATTCATGTGTAGTCTTCGGCACACAGTAGTGGAAGATATTGTCTTACCAATGGCCGCTGCAACCATAGATGTCACGCGGTGGAGGTTGCTCTTCGGTTCCGCTTGGCTACAACAGCAATATAAAGATCTTCCGAGGGGTTAGTAACACTTGAGAGATCTGTCACAGGTCTTCGAATAACTGTTTGGCTTGTTAGGAATTGTTTCCATAATCGTGAAGTGACGGAACGATGACCGAGAAAAAAAGGCCAACATCTGTGATTGATTGTCCTGCTTCAATACGTTTCTACCGTAAGTTATACGTAAGTTCTAAATACCTTTTATCAGCACTTACATGTAACTCCTGTAACCATTCACTATGTTTCCTTCTTATAATAATGCCTCTTTTGCATATTTCTTGACACGAAGCCCTGATTGACTGTTACTTAACTTATTTGCATACTTCCAGCTACTGTCCAACCGCGAAAGGCGCGCCTGGCAGTCATGAACGCTTCCATTTGAAAAAGGGGTGATAGGACAAGGAGACGCACTTGCCGGTGCTTTCGCTTCTTACTTCCTGTTGAAGGTTACGTCGCATTTCTCCCCTATTTTGAAGAAATCCAAAGAGACCTCAGGCATGCGCAAAAGCGAGGAAGGTTTTACGATAAAAGATTAGACAGTACCTCTGTAGCGAATAGTAGCCTCTACTTCAGATTGGCTTTCGGAAATGTATATTTTCCTCTCGGTGCTTAAGTTTTAGCAGTGAGTGTAATTCAAGCAAAGCTTTTTAGCTAAGCTATTGTAAGAAAAATATTGGAAGCATAGTATAACCATGTGAAACCAGCTGGAAAAGAATATTACATTTCCAACTGTAAAAGCACAAATACAACTACAGGACAACCAAGGAACAGGTTGGTATGGTAACTGCAGATTATCAAATATTACAGATAGTCCCTAAACATTTTTTAAAGCAATACTAGTACATACCTGCCAACATGTCTACCTAGAAAATCTTACAATTTTCCCTACGAAACCGTGCTAAGATAATAGCCTATTTCTTGATGAAAATCAGACATTAAATAAGTTATTGTAATTATATCACTGACACTTTTCAGCAGTTATATTTTATTATAATTAACATTTTAACTTACATTGTACGGCCAAAATGTACAAGTTGGCAGGTATGCTAGTATACAATTGCTGAACAAAATCAACAAAACTCCCACATACTTTTAAAATATGGCTTGAAATAATAACATTAAATGTAAGAAAAATCTTTATGTGGGTTAAATTCATATTCATATGTATTTAACGCATTACCATGTGCATGTACATAAAATAACACGTTTATGTATTAAAAAATAATAAGACCCTATTATTAGCATGTACCTTTAATTTTGTTTGTCTTGTTTTTTTCCAAACATCTGCTTAAGCCCTAAGTGACCCTCGGAAATAAGTATAGGATGAATTACTCACCATAGTATAGTAATGGGAAAAACAAGAAATAACAACTATTTAGTTTAATAGTTAACCAATCTCAAAGTTCATGATTTTCAAAAAAAGGTCAAGTTTCAAGGTCAATAACTCAGTGCGCCACTTATTAAGAAAATGAGGCACAGCTGTGGTTATAGTCCTTGTAGTGTAGTTTAAGGTCCAGGTTAGAAACCAATTGCCTCTGATCAACTTTTTTAATTACACAGTTTTAAGTTAGATAATTTGAAACAAAAAAAATCAGTGAATTATTGGTCAATTATTCTATACGCCATGAGTTAGTAACTTTGAACAGCAGCTGTAGTTATACTCTGTGGCATACTTTTAAAACTTAGGTCAAAAAACTGTGGGATCAATTAACTTGCTTGCTGAAACCGTCTCAAAAATGATAATTTCTATGTAAAAAATCAAGTTTCAAAATCAACTATATGAGTTATAAAATCAAAAAGTTTGAGACACCACTGTAATAGTACTTTAAGTGATGTACTTTTACACTGAGCTGATATATGTACCCATGGGACGTGTAAAACTTCAAAAATAATATCTAATTCATACTGACCCACCCAACCAACTCCAATATGGATGAAATTTTATAGAGGTGCAGACATGCCTTTGAAAATAACCTACGTAAATTTTCAGTTTCCAAGGTCCAAATTCTGAGGATCTAGGATCTCACAAAAAATGAGCTCCAAAACGGCGGATCAGCTTTGTGAAATAATTTACCATGTTTAGGCTAAGGTTAAGAAATTAATACTGAGAGCCTGAAATTTTGGGGCAGTAACTTACTGCTTTATAAAACTGCTGTCTTAAATAGTACAAATTATGAATTTTGTTTCTATGTTTAAAGTTTTTTTAATAAAAATGTTCAAAATATTTAACCTGCGAAGCAAATTAAATGTTGCATCTACATTAAAATGAAGAATGAATAAAACCAAAATGAAAATTTTTTGGAAACGTTTTCAGTAGCATTTCTTATTTTACAGAGGAAGCAAATTGTAAAAAAAAAATTTGCTTGCAATTTGTTAATGAAGTTTCTATTTTTGTCAGGCTGAAATTTGCTAACCCTGAAATGTAGGCAGCATAAAAATGGCAATTGCAGTCACTTGTTTCAGGGTTACATGGAATCCAGTTTCAGTGCAAAAATATAAGGTGGTGTGCTCACGAATTGAATTTATGGTGAAAAATTTATTAATGTAATTTTTAGTTTGTGATTTTAGAGGGGTTTGGTCTTATTTTGAGAATCCTGTTCATGGCAGGTTACTCTAAAAATTTTGAGAGTTGGGGCTGTCATCATCTTTAGAGAGATGAACATCACCGCTGATACAAATGTGCCATGGACAGTCCAATAAAAAAGGTTTTTGTTAAATATCTTCACATCCATAAGCTCATATATTTTTGCACTGAATTGAATTCAATGTATTGATAATTGCAGTGGGGGATCTTTATAACCCTAAAACATGACTAAATGTTTCCCAAAAAATGTGTCCCTCGTTATAGTACGTTTTTACTTTTCAGGACAACAGTATTTATTTTTATACTTATAATTCTTAACTTGAAGATTCAACATCATTCTTTAGTTTCCCTTGATTTTTATTTTTAATGTTTTTTGCTCTAAATTATAGGCATTAACATGTGTTCTTTTATTTACAGGTTATTAATCTTGTTGTGCTGCTATTGCAAGTATACTTTCTGTACATGCATAGTATCTGGATAGTGATAGCTATTATTTTTTATGAAGGGCTCATTGGTGGAGCAACATATGTGAATTCATTTTTTGCTATTTCTACTGAGGTAATGTATAGAAGTTAGTTTTAGAATTGGAAAATTTTTGAAACTTAAATGATGCGATATTCATTCTTTTGGGTATCACTTAAATTCTTTCATTGAAGGAATATTTGATAATGGGAAACAAATCTTTTAAAAGAGGCATTAAAACTGCTGCACTAAAGCTTTTGACATAAAAATGAAAAGCCTTAAAACTTAAATTTTGTTTAAAAATAAAGAAAATTTGTTTGAGTAAGGAAATTTTTCAAACTTAAAAAGATGGAATAATGCATCTGATTTAATTTAGAGTAATGAAATAAATGTTAATTATTTTAAAATAGCCTTTTTTCTTATATGTCACTTCATAATCTTGCAAAAAGAAAAAAAGATTAAGCGAATAAATGCAACTTTATAAAATCCAATATGTACTGAATTTTTCATTTCAATTATACATTTGCAGCTTCAACCCTTTCATACTGTTTTTGTAACTGTATTTTCGACTATTAAATAAATATTATCAATTTTCAAACGATAATTTCACCTATTTTAGTTAGTGAAACTTTGATTTTATGATAGCCATATTATTATTAAATAATGTTCATCCATGTAACTTATAACTTAATTTTAAAAAAAATCCTTAGTTTAAAATGGAAAAAACAAAAATATAGTACCTTTTGAAAAAATCTCAGCGTAATAACTAAGAATTGCTTCTTTTATCATACGAACCATATGCAGCCCCCAAAATTAATTTCTCGGTACATCAGTGTTCCTTACTCATTTTTACATTCTTCATTTCCCTAGGAAGAAAAAGAGATAGTGCTTGGAAATTCAAGCACCAACCTAGGGGGAGAAAAAGATTCTTTTAAATAGTGAATTTTTTTGTAGCAGTAAAAATGTGGCACAACAAAATTAAAACATTAAGCAATATAATGTTTTAATTATGAGATAAAGCTATAATTTTAACATACTCGTAAAGCTGAAGTGGGGCAATTGAGGTTGATTTATTTTGATAACAATAAATGATTTGTTAATTTAAAGGTCATTCTTGTAAAAAGTCATTGTGAGCTTGCAAAGTTCAGAAAAATAAAAGTTAATAGAATCAGATGAAATATTTTATAGAAATAGATATCTATAAGGACTTTATTAAATGTTTTGGTTCTAAAACAATTCACAATATTTAAAGATATAAATTATATAATTATAAAAGTGAAGGAGTGACATGTATGATGAAGGAATGATGACTTTTCAGTATGCTTGGCATGTTACTATTAAAAATTACTGTTCAGAATTAAAACAAAGAAGCATTACATAATATAACAAAAATCATAATTATAACTAATATTTATAGTTTGGGGGGAGGGCGGATCTGATACACTTTTCGCGTGGAAATGGTGAGGAAATTGTTTATTTTGCACTGGGTATTTCCAGGAAAGATCATTTGTATTTTCTTCCCTTTGCGTTAACCAGTATGTAAACTATGATATAATTTAAAGAAATGACATTTACTTAGTTATTTTTGGACAGTTTGTTCTAAAGCATTATTCTTGCACTGAAGTGTCGTTCCCTTACTCATGAGAAAGTAAAAATACATTAAAATTTAAGCTCCTAACTGTTGCTCCTAACTGATATGAGTTTATTGACATACAAATATACATGAAGAAATGACACATGATCATTAAGTTTTCATCCCTTACTTTATTTTGTTCAGCTGTAAAAGCAGGTGTGAGAGAATGATGGATGTAAAAAACCTCGTTTGGTTTTGTGCTTTCAAATAGATTTGAAAAATAAATTTTCCGCAACTTGAAAACAAAAAAAAATACTGCCATATTCTTCTGTGTTGCCAGTTGTAAATTACAAAACTTTTTGCTCAAAAAATATTATTTTCTAGCAATTCTGAGAAGGAAATTTACTGTTGTAAGTTGTTGCCGCTGGAGATAAACTTAATTATACTTGTGTGAACTAGTTTTTAATTCAAATTTCATTTTAAATGGTTATTATCCCTTTACTTATTCAATAGGCTACAATAAAACACACAAAAATGTGAACTTTTGTTTTCTTAGAAATAGTTTTGCATATATTTTACTAGCAATAAAACAAGTGTGGGTATTTAGCACTTTAGACTTACTTCAAATTAATTCAAAATAAAATGTACAAGTTTTGCTTCAATTATATTTTTAACTCTTTTTGAAAGTGTTTAAACCTCTTAATAATATATATGAGCCATAAAACATTCATAAATTATAACCAGGACATGAAAATAACTGTTTGTGTGAGAATAACCCATAAATCGCCATCTCATTGAGAGGAGACTTCTATATTTGTGTTTCTGTAACATAATGAGTTTAATCAAAATGTTTCACTTTGTTACAGGCACCTGATGAGGATAAAGAATTTTCAATGGGCGTTACTTCTCTTGCTGATACTATGGGCATAGCTTTCGCAGGAGCTGCAGCAATATATTCTCATGATGCTCTGTGTAAACTTCCTGCTTATACTAAACCGGTCTGATTTCCTCCTGCATATACAGAGATTTGAAATATGCAGATAGTGATACGTAAATGTGATGTTTTTTTTTTATACAGCTATGAACAATTTCTCATCTCATTCTAGTCTAAAGTTTCGATTCAGTGTACATCGGTTGTAACTTAAACGTATATATTTTAAGTGCCTTTTCTGACATTCTAAGTATTACCACTTGAACAGTGGAAATAAGGAGCTTTTATATGATGCATTCCAAGTCATAAAGAATTTGATGTATGTTTGAACAATATACTATGTTACTTGTTGCTATAATGTATCTTTGTATAACTTTTTGGATATGCCTTTACAACTACATGTAAAATTTTTGTACTGGAGCTATCCATCATTGTCATTTCTATCTTCATTTTGTATTTTGCTAAAATTGCTTCAATAAAATTTTTTAAAGAAAATATTACATTTTGTTAATATCATATTTACATTTGCTTAGATTTTAAAAGCTCATATTGTTTCTGCTATTTTCGATTTATTTTCAAAAAAATACAGATAGTAATGTTTCCATATGGGATTGGTCTTTTGAAGGTTGTTTAAATACACGTCATGCAATATTTAAACAGATGTCGAAATTTCATTTTGTGTTTTAAGGTGCTGAGAACAAAAGCCTCTTCATCACTTTTGAAAAAATTCAGGGTATTCAAAAAAAGTAGCTATGTTTAAATCAGTATTTAAAACTTCTCCAAAGCATGTTGTCTTTAAATTATAATGCTATAATATATGTTTAAGCATAGAACTCTCATTTCTCTTGTCAAAAAATGTAAAAAATTATCTGTATTTTACTGTACAAATAAGAGTTTTATGCAATACACCGCCAACTCGTTCATTTCGATCCATGGACTGCAGTTTCAGACATTATGCCTTCATCAGCATGGAATACGAAAGTGAACGAGTTGGAGGCAAAAATCCTCTTATAGAGCAAAGAGAGCCGAAAAAACTGGTAACTAATGTGAAATTAGAATATAGAAAAGTTTTAGAGAAAATTAGAGTTTTATGTTCAATTTTTTCCCCCAGGTACATTAATTTGTTTATTCGCTTATTTTTCATTAATAAGTGTTTACACGTCCATTTGATAAAAATTACTGTTAATCAAAAAATAGAAAAATTTTCACAGTAAAAGTATTGCATTTTTCACTTTGCCCCATGGTTTTTTAAGGTGGAAAATTTCTACCCATTTTTTACGGAGCAAAATAACTGCCAAAAATGAAAAATAATATTTCAACACAAGTTGTCATACAAAATAAATTATTCAATCTTTGTCAGTAGTGCAAGTACTGCGCCAATTGCCCCACGCTGCGCCAAATAAAGAATCTTGCGCCATCCTGCTCCCAAACGCACTTTTTAATCGAAATTGCGCCTGACTGCGCCAAAACGGCCGTTTTTCTAGCTAATATCGCGAAAAAGTGGCATAACTTCTGCTTTCGTTAACCGTACGTTATGACAGTTGCTATGGCGATATTCTGAAAACGTGCGTCGCGAAAAATATTCCCCTTATCTGAAATTTCAATCCTTTTGCATCTTGCAAAAATTTTGATATTTTTCACAATCCAAAATTATTTCGACACATGCTACCTCAGCTTAACTTATTTTATGTTTTATTTTGAGAAAAAGTCATTTATTTTTAGAAGCATGTCAACATCTAGCATTTACGTCGCGGACGAAGCTTCCTGTGTTGAAGATTTCAATCCAAATGCATCTTGCAAACATTTTAATATTTTTCACAATTAACCGTTATTTTGGCAATAGATGCCTTCCATTAGCTTCTTTTAGCTTATATTTTGATAACAAATAATTTATTTTTATCTATTTATATACCTATTAATTTTGCAAGCTTGATTTTAATAAGCATTAAGTTATCCATTGCTTCATTTTTTTGAAAACAATTAAAACAATCAAGCACATGTTTAGTTATGGCTTTGTACTGAAAGGCAGTATTTGGAAAAGTTGAATTTGTAAAATTATAATTTTAAAAGCTTAAAATAGAATTTTACATGCTACTAGCAGCAGTGCTCCCATTAGGTCATTAAAGGAAAGATAAAATTTTGATGTGTTGTACAAAATTCAGAGATACTTTATGGCAGCACATAATTATCTCATTCTACTGTTTAGAAGTTCTAACCTCTAAGTTTTGTAACCAGCACAGATTTAGGGCATTAAAAGCAGAGAGACAAACAAATTAAATGTGAAGCAGTATACGATAGTTACACAAGAAGCTTAATCCAATCAAGAGCCACCAGATTCATTATTAAATTTAGCAAACCAACGACTAAAGTCGGCTGTGAAGAACAATGTCTTGTCTGAAATCGAGTTGCAAAATGGATGTTAGAAGATGCAGAGAAGTTATGAGAAAGAGAAAGAACAGTAGAACAAAAAGAAACTAAGTTAAACTTTTAAATTAAGGTTTTTCAATTTTTAGCCGACAAAATCTAATTTTGCACGATAAAACAAAAAACTTTAGTTTACTTTTCAAGCACAAAGGTAGTTCCTCAATTTTAAGTTAAAGCTCATTGTTAACAAAAGAAAATCCAAATATTGATAATTATGCAACTAGAAAACCAAAAAATGTCTAAATTTTTCATATTGTGGAAGCTTTAAACCAAACGTTTGTATTTCATATTTGACCACCACGAATGCGCTCCTAGGTTATTCATGAATTCTTTTCTAAAAAATGAAAAAGGATTGGTAATATAAATGTAGCAAATGCACCCACAGTTCGATCATAGCATCCTAAGACTGCAGTTTCGCCCTTATTATGGGCTCCTTAGTTAGGAATAGCCAATGATCGAGCCGGAGGCAAAAATCCTCATAATGTAGCTAAGATAGCCAACAAACTGGTAGATATAAAGTGAATTTATCTTACCAGCGAGCGTCCGCAAACTATGGTGCGACTCAACTCGAAATTTGAAGGCAAAAGCTGGGTAATGTGCAATGAGTTATCTGTCTAACTCATTACTCATTGCACAATATAAATGTAATTGTAAAAAAGTGGATGAGTTTATCGTTTCAATTTGACTTTAAATGATGATCCAATTTCTATATCCTTGTCTCTGAAATTTGAGTTAAGTACAGTGAAACATTTTGCTGTTCACCTATTGAAACCACATCTAGTATTTTTAAACTATAACTAAAATTTAATAATAGATAATCAGTGCTTAGTTAAAATGCAAATATATTTCTGTACCTTAATGCAAAAACAACCAATGTTCAAAATTCGTCGAATTCAGATATTCAGGCTCAAAGATTTGAGTCTCGATAGGAATGTGTTAGATTTGGTGTATTTGAGTCTCGATAGGAATGTGTTAGATTTGGTGTCTTAGTTTCGCTCCACTGCTAAGGTGGTTTATTTTAAAACAATGGTTGTTGTTTTATATGATGGAAGATACCTTTCTGTCCCCATTACGATAAAAAACTAAAAACATCAAATTTTTGTTATTGGTTGTTCTTGCATCAAGGTACAGATTTAAATTACTATAAATGTATGTGTTTATCACAGTCACATAAGCCTGCTCCTAAACACAATTCTGCCGCTCCTAAATGGTATTTTCCCTGCCCCTGAAGATGCTCCCAAACCACATTTGGTCACTTGCACCCTGCTTTGTGTACAATAATTTTCAGAACAAATTTCGGATGCGTTCATTTTGAAATAGATCATCTATCTTAACTATTTCACTTCGCCCCACATTCCCCTAGTACATGAGAAAAAACAAACAAATTAGTAATTTGTGAAACAGACTTAGTCTATCTGCCTTTCTTAATTGTGGTTTTGTTGGGAATTATTCTATTAGAAATGTTTTAAATTATTTTCATTACAATTCCTGATGCAGAACTATTTCAGTTAAAAGCTCAAATCGAACTCATTTATGGTTTTAATCTGCATTTTACATTGAACACGAAGATATGTATTTATTTCTCAATGTTTTGCTTTTTTTCTTAAAGAAAAAAAAATTGATTACCTGATTGAAATAATTTAAATGTTTGCACGCAAAGCATTATTTGGGAGGGGGTGGGTCTGTCAGACCAGTCATTTCATGGTTTTCCGGGGGGGGGGACAAAGGATGCAAAAACAATGCAATTTCGTCGGAAGACGGCATAAACCACGCCCATTTATATGTTAATACATTGATTTCTCAAAGCCGGGGAAGGGCAGTTGACCCCCCGGATCCCTCTAAATTATGAGCCTGAGGGCTATGTGCTGATTTTATACAAATACAAATGTGATGACCAGCAACAGGCTCTAAGCCTAGCTAGGCTGGTCCTGGTCAATTTATAGTCTCCAATAGAGATCAATGGCCCTTTAAAAGTTATCAACCCCCTTTCTCATTACAACTTCTTCTTTTCCCTTCTTGTTCCAGGTGCTCCCATTCCTACTAAAATAGTAATTTCTTCCAATTTCCTTGTTAGGCTGAGATTTGAATAGCTTAAAACCATGTCCCCTTGTTCTGCTTTCCTTGCTAAAATGTAACCCAGTAACATATTTCATTTTCATAAATTTAACGAACTGAATCATGTCCCCTCTGACTCTCCTATGCTCCAGACCAGTGGATCTCAACGGGGGCGATACTGCCCCCCCCCCGGTGGGCGGTGGGAAGATGTTAAGGGGCTGTAAACATATTTTCGGCGGTAGGGGGGCGGTGGACATATTTTGGGCGGTAAGAGGGTGGTGGGTATATTTTGAAATGTGCTTGTATGTTGAATTGTGCATGTTTCGGGCAGGGGTGGCAGGAAATCTGTTATGTTGCCAAAAGATAGCTTTAACAGTTATTTTCTGAGGTTATCTTGCGAACCCTAATCTTTCTTCCGATGTCATGAATGATAGCCTAGCATTTGCCAATAGCACTTGAATTTCAAAAAAGTTTTTGAGATGGGTGCCTCTTTTATGCATTTGAAAATTTTTCAATGAAGAGAGGGAATCTTGAACAATTCACCTCTTCTCCAATCGTAACCAAACAGAGCCTAAAATCGCATTTTTACGAGGTCAGTTTCTGAAAATGTCTAGATGAGAGTCACCTAACTTGACAGACTCTTTGGGACGTTAGAGCATCTCCCCGTATAACACCAAAGATAACTAGGAATCACATTCTTTAGAGTTTACGTTTGCGTTTTTTATACTTCAATTTCAGAGAACGCTGGAAATAGCTCCGACTCCCTAACATTGTAAAACTTAGCCTTGAAATAACTTCAATTTTGAAAAATCATAAAGAGGCATCTTTCTTCCTAGTTAACGTTACCAAAAATTGCCTAAAACTGCGTCAATTTTAAATGTTTCACCAGGGGCAGAATCTGAACCCAAGTCTCAACACCACGAAACTTAAGATTAAAGGAGCTGCATTTTTAAGACTTTGTTTTCAAAACTAATTTCGGGGGATAGACCCAATATCTCATCACTATCTCTACTCTGATGTCGCCAATGGTATACCTATATTTCTTGTTATCTTATCTAACTCGTTATCAGCAATAAATTACTCAAAAAGAATTTCTTTGAAATTAACTGATCTTGTAATTTGTAAATTAAACTTCTTTCAATTACTTTTAAAATTAACACTTGATTTATAATCTGTAAGGGTGACAGGTATGGATCATAGTTTCAAGTCTTTGTGGCTCCTGGGAAAATTAGAAGGTCCGGCATTGTTATTTTCCTTCCACAGTAAAATCCTATATCCGTACGCAATAAATAGGGGATGTGTGTTGTATAGTTGCAAGTAAATAAGAACAACACTGTGCACAATGTTTAAAATTGGACCGGTCAAGGAACTACACTGGCAGAAAAAAAAAATACCAACACCAAGAAAAAATTACTGTAGAGTAATGAAATTTGGGTAATGTAATTGTCTAGTTAACATGTTCAACTGATTAAATGTACAAGATCACTGGCTAATTTAAGCTCAAGAAAATGCTGTGCAAATATGAAATTATGTTAATTTAATAGAGGGTGTAACCCCCAGAATTTTGAAGGCAAGCCTGCAAGCGTGCATGCATTATGTCATACAGGTGCCGAATGTCACTTTGTGGTATGGAGTGCTATGCTTGTTGCACTTGTTGTGTCAATACTAGGACCGTTATTGCTGACTGTGGATGTGTGGATGATGCTCGAGGTGCCGTCCAATGATATCCCATACGTCATCAATTGGAGACAGACCTGGTGATTTTGCAGGTCATGGTAACATGTCAGCACTATGTAGAGCCCATTGCTTTACAGCAGCGATGTGAGGGCGAGCGTTATCCTGTTGGAAAATTCCCCCTTGAATGCTACTCATTAAGGGCTGTACTACTGGTTAAATTACCAGACTGACGACAAATTTTCAGTCAGTGAGTTTGGGACAACCTCAAGAGTGCCCCTGCTGTCGTAGAAAATTGCTCCAGAGACCATGACTCCAAGTGTCTGTCCCTGTGTCTAGGCCGTAGACCGCTTGGATGCAGGCGGTTCCCTGGCCTCCTTCTGACCAATATACAGTCACCACTGGCGCTAAGGCAGAATCTGTTTTCATCAAAACTTACAACAGATCTCCACTCCGACCTCCAGTGAACTCTCCCAGATAACACCAAGACATCCACTGGACATCCAGAAGCCGTCATTCATAGGATTCTCTGATTTCCGCAGGAGATCCCAAATTTACCGAAAAACGTCTTGCAGACGTCCGCAGGTTATCCAAATTCCACTTTTTTTACGTCCACAGGACGTTTTAAACGGACATTTTCAGGACAACTGCAGGATTATCACGGGACACTCTAAATCTTACGCACGTCCTACGGGCATCCTTAAGACTACTGCTGGACTGCCATACGATGCTCTGACGTCCTTCGTAGATCCGTCTGGCCTTCCTTTGCCCATCCCTTTTTATCCTAAGCAGGTCGTCTGGACGTCCTTTGACTATCCTTTTCAATAGTTTTTAAATCCTCTGGCCGTCCTTTTCAATCCTTATAGATTCCTCTGACCATCCTTTTCAATCCTTTATAAATCATATCTAACCATCCTTTTCCATTTTTTACAGATGGATTATTTTTAATTCATACTTTCAACCAGTCCGCCCCGCCTTCATATTTTAGCTTAAACACAGGAAAAAAAACAACAAGCTTTTTTACTTTATTCTGTAAACTATTAACATTAAATATGTCGAAACCTAAAATGCATTTCAAGCTAAACTGCTTTTTCTTAAAGATCGTACTAAAAGTTTCTTTTGAAAAGAATTTTCTATTCAACAAATATCCTACTGCTGCATTGGTTTAATGTTTATCCTTCAAAAACAATTTTAAATACAAACATGTGTAATAATTAGACTTACCTTGGCAAATTTGTAGCATAAAAGCTTAACACGAGACAGAGAACATGCCGCACGTTTCGAAATGGTGGTGTAAATATTCGCAATGCCGGGCGACAGCATGAGTGCTATGCTAGCGCGCATGTGCGGAAAACCGGCTTTTAGTAGTTCGTCTTGTACGGGATACCAGTTGGATGTCCATCTACACTCAGATGTGGGATTTTCAAATTTCGAGAGAACTCGTCCCACGTAGGCAATCCAAGGGACGCCTTTTGTGATCCTTCGAAGGACATGTCCTAGAAAGGATTTGTGGGATCCTTATAGGACATCCTGCGGACGTATGTGGTTATCTGGGCTGTCTTAGCACCACTGCCGTGGGAAACATCAATGGTTTGCAGTCAATGGAATACCGGCTACAGGCAGCCTGGCTCGGAGCTGTCCTTGAAGTAAACAGTTTCTTACTGTTCCTTGGGTCACGACAGTACCAACTGCAGCTCGAATGTTAGCCGCAGATGCAGTAAGATGCGCCACAGCCGTACGCAAGATTCGGCGATCTTCCTTCTCAGTCGTGCCACGTGGCAGCTCGGAACTCGATCTTCTTGAGGTAGTACCATCCCTTGACCATAGCTTCCAATAATCATGCATGGTGGAAACATCCCCCCCCCCCCCAAGTCTTTCCCCAGATAACACAAAGATATCCACTGGACATCCAGAAGCCGTCATTCATAGGATTCTCTGATTTCCGCAGGAGATCCCAAATTTACCGAAAAACGTCTTGCAGACGTCCGCAGGTGATCCAAAATCCACTTTTTTTACGTCCACAGGACGTTTTAAACGGACATGTTCAGGACAACTGCAGGATGATCACGGGACACTCTAAATCTTACGCACGTCCTGTGGGCATCCTTAAGACTACTGCTGGACTGTCATAGGATGCTCTGACGTCCTTCGCAGATCCGTCTGGCCTTCCTTTGCCCATCCCTTTTTATCCTAAGCAGGTCGTCTGGACGTCCTTTGACTATCCTTTTCAATAGTTTTTAAATCCTCTGGCCGTCCTTTTCAATCCTTATAGATTCCTCTGACCATCCTTTTCAATCCTTTATAAATCATATCTAACTATCCTTTCCATTCTTTACAGATGGATTATTTTTAATTCATACTTTCAACCAGTCCACCCCGCCTTCATATTTAAGCTTAAACACAGGAAAAAAAACAACAAGTAAACTATTAGCATTAAATATGTCGAAACCTAAAATGCATTTCAAGCTAAAAACTGCTTTTTCTTAAAGATCGTACTAAAAGTTTCTTTTGAAAAGAATTTTCTATTCAACAAATATCCTACTGCTGCATTGGTTTAATGTTTATCCTTCAAAAACAATTTTAAATACAAACATGTGTAATAGTTAGACTTACCTTGGAAATTTATAGCATAAAAGCTTAACACGAGACAGAGAACATGCCGCACGTTTCGAAATAGTGGTGTAAATATTCGCAATGCCGGGCGACAGCATATGGGCTATGCTAGCGCGCATGTGCGGAAAACCGGCTTTTAGTAGTTTGTCTTGTATGGGATACCAGTTGGATGTCCATCTACACTCAGAGGTGGGATTTTCAAATTTCGAGAGAACTCGTCCCACGTAGGCAATCCAAAGGGCGCCTTTTGTGATCCTTCGAAGGACATGTCCTATATAGGATTTGTGGGATCCTTATAGGACATCCTGCGGACGTATGTGGTTATCTGGGTCTGCAATATCGCGAAATGAAAATCTACCTTCTCGTAGCCAAATTGTACGACCTCGTTTAAACTCGGTGAGCTGTTGATAATGGCTTCTTTGTCTTCTTAAAGGCATTCCTGGCTAACATGAACGCAATTCGTCAAATTTCACGGAAAAATAATACTCACGAGCTTCACAACACGCTTTTAAAACAAGCTTTATTTGCATGTTCTGAGTGACGCCAGCTGCGCCACACTTATGCACGGAGCGCGAAATTTCAATCGATGTCATCTTTCAGTTGTATAAACACGCCTACCAAATTTCGTTTGTCTAACACAAGTCTTTCTTGGTGTTGGGATTTTTTTTTCCGCCAGTGTATTTAAACGTAGTGTATTTTTTAAAATATATTTGTTTTCAAATACAAATGTTGAAAACGGTGCATTTTTATTTCAAACAGTGTTGTTCTCATTCACCTTAAAAATGGTTCACTCATTCAATGGTTCTATTCTCGGCACTTGATTATCACTCTGACACAGCTTTTCAGAGGAAAAAAAATGCTCGGCTTTAAAAAAAATATTATATAAAAAAAAGAAACACTAAGCTTAAATTTTCTACTCTATAATCATTTTCCAACAATATATTTGGGCAAAACTATCGAGTTAAACCGGTCCAGAAAATTGTTTTACCTCCCCTCCCCCTTCCAGTTTTATGCCCGTTCTCAAAGCCCTTTGAACAGTGGCGTGGGAACTTTGCAAAAACAGGGGGAGCCCGGTACAACTAAAGCTTGGCGCTGTCTGGGGAAGCGGGGTGAGGGGGGGGGAGGGAGCAAGACACACTTAGTCACCCTTTACACTCAAGCTCAATTTTATAAAGTCATAAATGTTTAGGTAGAAAAATTTTGTGAATAAAAGTAATTTAAAAACATTACTATTTTGCCAGAAGATAAGTTGAATTACACTTTTACGAAATTTATATGCAACTAGTTTTAGATACCTTTACTCAGAAATAGGCAGTCTCGAACTTTTTTCCCGGAAAAATTCCCTAGTGGTTCCTTTTAAAAATGATTTTCTACGATTTTTGGTGACTTAGAGGCTAGATTTTTTTTAATCAAATTTTAGTAATTTTAGTCTTTAAAGCAAATTTTAGGCCATGTTTGGTTTCATTAGAGGCAGGAACTGGGATAGTAAAATCATCTTTGTTAATTTTTCAAAACTGTAACCTTAAAAATACACTTTTAGACGATATTTGATGATTTTGAGAACAAGGAACGTTTGGGACTCTCCTCAACAAATTCTTGGACGTGTAAATCATAAATACGTAACTGAAACTCTTTTATTTTAGAAAAAAGTTTTTAAAAATTGCACTTCTACCAAAATGGAAAATAATTATCTTGTCTTTATTTTCTCGTCCAATGCACCTTTTAAAAGAGATAACAATTGTTTAATTCCAGGTAATACTAATAAATACGGATTAAAATTGGTATTTAAGAAAAACATCACAAATTGTGCACTTTAAGCAGTAAAAGTTAATTAAATACTGCTGATTTTTCATCCTCCAAACAAGCTTCCCAAATGATTTTTCTTTTGTTCTTCACCAAAAATGTACTACAAAAGGAAAGTTTTAGTAAGGGAATTTTTCCGGGGGAGCTATGCCGGTCGCATCTAAGCATACCGTACTCGAATTTGGACATGTGAAAAGATGCGCGCTATTATCGGTCGAATTGCGTGTCAATCAATCGCCTAACGCCGTCCATAGGTTCGGAAAGTACGGGAAGTGAAAGAACAATGTGAGAACAGAGTGCAAGCGTTGTGCTAGGAGAGGGGGGGGGGATAGGTATTAACTGCCTTGACATCGTAAAATAAAAAAAACATTTAATATTGTTGGAATCAAGCTAAAAAGGGTTTTATTTCAAAAATAAACACAGAAATAACTTCGATGCAAATTCATCCCAAAACACGCAGTAGTGCCATCTGTATGAAACACGGAAAGCTATTTATGGAAATGCAATTTTCTTTTAACCCTTCACTGCACGATTTTTTATATTTTCATGAAAAATATCATTTGTTACCTTTTAAATAGCCCTGAGTTTAGGAAAAATAAAGAAAAAAAATAATCTTAAAAATGTGCACGAAAAATGGTATTTTAATTGTTTATTCTATGTATGGCACAAAACACATAGCATATGCTTTGTATACCGATAAGTGTAATAATCTACAATGTGTTTTGTGTCATAAGTGGTATAAACAAACTTTCCACTAAGTGTATTTAAACATTTTTGGAACAAAGGAAATAATGACTAAGCACACTTTTCTAATGGAAATGCAGACCCTTTTTTTAAAAAAAGCAAGAACTGTAATACCTAGACTAGTGCAGCTAACTAGTGCATAAAAATCACACTAAACTGTTATAGCAATGTTCCAGAAGGGGCACAAAGCTCAGTTTAACTGCATTTAAAAATCATAGGAATATATGAGGGTTTATTTGGTTTGTGCCAGATCTGGCACACCGTGCAGTGAAGGGTTAAAACTTAAAATCAGTGCTTCAATAAATGAATTGGATTACTGTTCTTGATGAATACGAAAAATGAATGTTCGCGACCGTCTAAAACAGTTCTAAAAGTGCTACAAAAAGATTATGTTTTATATTTTTACATGTTTTTGATTTTTATTTTTTTTTTCACAAGATAGTATCTTAGAATTTTTTTTTGGGGGGGGGGGGGGGAATAATAAATTTTTACTAAAGTGTTTGAGGTTCAAGGTGTAGATATTATTTTATTATTACTCTTGATGCGATATGTGCACTGTACATGTTTTTGCATCTGTTTTATCAGTTCTAGAATTATTAATCGGTAGACAGTTCAAAATGTTCATATACATTTTCCTTAAACAGAAATTTCTATAAAACGTTTTTAGTGATTATCCGGCTGATTATTAATGAAGAAAATTTCATGATTACTTGCCCTGATGAAATATCTCTTGCAGATAAGGTACATAAATTTTAAATGAAGAAATTAAATGATTTAGTCTCCTTAAAAACCATTTTTATTGGGTTTCGTTTAACATCTCGTCTAATTGAAAAAAAAAAAAAAAAGTTTAGTGTCGAATACTTAGTGCTGCCTTAAAATGTGAATTTTTCCCCTCGCTTAATTTTCAGTTACATCAAACACTCATGGAGTAAAATGAATGCAAGACAAGCAAACTATGTATATATATACCCCAAAGTTATTTACAGATAACGCTAACGAATTAACAGGATATTAAACGAAATGGAATATTTATATCTATTAAATTCACACTCTTGAAGGTAGCATTAAATCCAGCGGACTTACAGAAATCGACAGCTATAATTTCCAAATTTTTATATCCTTGATAAAAGCTCCCACTGTATAACAACCCCTCCGTTTGCAAAATAATATATTTTACAATTGATTCAAATATATTTTCCAATATTTTAGTACCAATAACAAATAAAACTTAGAACGTATACGTTAAACGATGTAATGCACATTAAAGTAGCCTATAAATTCAACAGTTTTAATAACCTAAAAAAGTTTACTTTAAAATAGAAAAAAAAATCATAAGTTGTCTTTACTAATAATTACCTGTTAGTCATTTTTAGAAATCACATTTTTACAGACACATAACAGCGGCACAATTTAATTTATAAGCTAATAAATTGAACGTCAAAAAATATTTAAAAAATTCTTATAATTAAAATAGGCCATTAAAAAAACAAAAATCACCAGCAAACGATTTTTTGATATGATGGGCACGAATTTCTCATACTCTATAGCTATTTGTTTTCTTTTCAAATTTTAGCAAAGAAGTTTGTCTGTCATGAACTTAATGTTGCTTGTTATAAAAATGCTTTTTCCATTTTCTACCAAGAAATTATGAAATTTTTAAGTAAATATTCATCTTTTATTTTTATGGAAAGCTGGGTGAATTCATATAGACTGTATCGCAGAATAGCTTTGCCTTTGTTTTGGCATTTGGAAAGATCTATCGATAAGTCGCTTCGACCAATGATAGCGCGAATCTTTTCGCATGTCCAAAATCGAGTACGGTATGCTTAAATGCGAGCCGGTCTGAACTATTCCAGGGGAAGCCCGAGCTCCCCCGGTTCCTACGCACCTGCCTTTGAATCCTTTCCAGTAAACTAATATCTTTCGTAAGATAAGGAGAACAGAACTGAACAGTGTACAATCAATAAATGTAAACACAACCATGAGCTGCCGTTTCTGTAAAAAACTATACTGAAATACGTCTTTCAGCAGTTTTACCAAAAAAGCGCTGCATAACATCAAACTTTGGGAATTTTTACCGAGCGAACAAAATGTTTTGGGGGGCTATAAACTTCAGAATGTTCATTTCTCATGACCTACTTTGACATATAAAAAAATCAGGAAAATCAAAAATGGTCACTGCCAAAATTTCCCTTTTTTGTTCGATTTTCAAAATAATGGCTCTTAACCTGATTTGTTAGAATCTTTGCGAGTTGACAATTTGAAAATATCTGTCCATTAAAGAAATCTGATAAATCCGAAACTGTTAACGTAGTATTTAGGTCGGCATTCAAGTGAAACACGGATGATCGCAACTCACCAATGCAAGCGCAAATTCCTAAATTTGGATTCAAGTGAAACGTTGCAATCGCTATGAGATGCTATTCTATCGTAATTCAACTTCCAGTAGCAATTGCAATTGCGATCGCCTCGAAGCGATTGCAATGGTGTTTCACTTGAATTCGGCCCTTACCTGTCAGAACACTTTGCTGCCCCCTCTTTTTTTTTTTTTTTTGCGAGGGAAAAATAGCAGATCCACGTAGGCTACGAAATAAGTTGTGTTGCCATTCAAAGGAATATTTCGTTCGTCAACAGACGCAGACGACGGTCACACACAGAAGGATTTTTTTTCTGTTGAATGAAAAAAATCACACACTGTGGAAAAGTTTACGTTTGTTGAAATAAAATGTGGACTCTTAGGAGACGGTGTAGTAGGTTTGTATGATTCTCGTAATAAGGTTTACTTCAAGGTAGTTTTCTACGCTCTTCTTATTGCTTTTTAGATGTTTGAGTTAGGTGAAATAATAAACAAAAAACATGTATTTGATCTTATGTGCTTGTTAAGTGTTAGCATTAGTAGTTGAAGTTAGCCGCAATGAGATGACAGCTGTTATGAAGAAATCGTTCATCGTGATTCCTGAACTCGTTGATATCTATTCCAAATGTGGTGGTTAAACTATTTGGGATTTTTCATGATATAGCTAAATATATATTTTTATTGCTTATGTTTGTCATTGATTTGAGGATGGTTTCCCCCTCGAAATAGAACCGCTTTGCTCTTTTTTGCAGCTTATAACATAAGCTTTTATTTAGTGAAATGCATGTTTTGGAAAGATGTTTCTTTTCTTGTAAGATGTATTTTTTTACATTCTGTACTGTTATGGAAATAAGCTAACTTAAGTGTTTAAAATTATGTTTTGGTGTTGGTTCTTTATGTAAAAAATAGTTTCTAGTTTTTTGTATTTTTGAAGCATGTATTGGCAATGTTTCTTGGTGTGGTTGTATGTTATTTAGATCTACACCGGTGGTTTCCAACCTGGGGGTGATTGCCCCCAAAGGGGCGATGGGTATTTAGAAGAGAAAATAGTAACAATAAAAGGGTAGCGAAAATCGAAATAATAAATATGTACAAAACTGGTTGCTCTGAGTTCAGACAGTTAATCACAAGTTAAGAAAGAAACAAATTATAGTCCAAGAGCTTTCTCCTCACTTCTCAGATGAACCTAAGGAAGTATTGTTTCGTTCATTGTCAATTTTATTATTATTATTTTTTTTTTTTTTTGATTTTCAATTTACTTTCCACCAAATTTTTAGTTTTAATGAATTTAATTCCCCCAGATTCTAGTGTAGAAAAGAAAGTAATTTCTTGAAAAATGTACTTCTGTTTTTTAAAAAGTATGTTGGTGATCTTAATTAAATGTTGCCCTTCAAATGCTTACCAGTTGGCTCTTATCTTTGTGAAAGAAAAATAAATTAAAGGTATTTTATTTACTCATTAATATCTTTAGTTTAAAAGTGGGTGGTTATAGTTGCTTTATTGCATACATTTTACTTCAAATTAAAGTTAGGTACTTATATTTTCAATAATATCGATGTTCGTTTGTGCCAACTTATGGCTTTTTCAAGGAAGGGGGTGGGGGGAGAGGTGTCATACAGCGTCTTGAAGGGGGCGATGAGCTCAAAAAGGTTGGGAAACACTGATCTACACTCTTACATTACTTGTTGTTGCAAAAAAAGAATCGCTAAGAAGGTATACAACATCTGTACTTGACGAAATAAAGATGTTGTATATCTAATTCTTTGCCACGCTTTTTTGGCGAGAGTACTAAGAAGTTGCAAGGAGAGGACTATATTGCATTAGTTCCATTTAACTGTATATAAGGAAAATGTCTTCTTTAATTTCAGATCAAACTTTGCATATGAAAACTTATTTTTCATTTTAGCTTGTAAACTTCTTAGAGAGTCAATCATTTATTTAGAAGTTTTTTTTTTTTTTTTTTTTTCTGCCCAATAGAAGTCACCTTGATGAAAATATGGCATAATATTTGATTTATTTTGAATTTATACTTTTCATTGTGTTATAAAAAAATAAAATGCTTTGTTGGGGATTATGGAAGAATATTAAATTCTGCAGATAATAAACTAAAAATTCATGTTTCTCAGTGAATGTCATCATTAAAAGTAATGTTTGTACAAAAAGTTAATTTGTCTTAAAGAATATCATAAATAGTCAGTGAATAAATTAGACTTACTCATGAACTGGAAGTGATTATGATAAAATCTTTACTGTATATCCTTTGTTGTCAGCCACATTTTGGAAAGAAATGTTATTTTCAACCATTTCTGCCATTGATTGAATATTGGGCGTAATATGGATTGTCTAGCATTACATTACCGTACATACTCGCCAGGGACGTGCCGTCTGGGTAGGCAAGGTAGGCAGTGCCTACCCACGAAGAAAACAGACCAACCTCACCACTTCATTCAATGACATTTAATGCGTTGATTGGAAAAAAATATTTCGGTTGTACACAGCAATAATAGAAAAAAAGAAAAAAATGGAATTTTTCATTTTGGTACACTTGAAAAGCAGCGATCGACGCTGCTTTTCGACCTCCGTATCTAAGCAATGCTTAGCATGCAAAACACCCCCGTGCCGCACTTTTCCCCCTCTTCGTGTTAGCCAAAGCGACCTTGGAGGCAGAATGAAATCTGCCTCCCTGGCGATGGCGTAGCCGACGAAGATCGGCACTGCGTTAGCAAAATTCTCATTGGTTTTGGCATCATGATTCGTTTTTGATATGGTTGTTTGTTTTCTATGAAATGTTTCCGTAATTTTCAAATGTTTCGTTTTTTCATTTGTCATATTGTTTCCCATGTTTACGTTGAAACCTCAGGATAGTTGTTCTGTTTAAACTTTTTGAAAAAGAAAAAAGACTTACGAAGTAAAGCGACAAAATATTGCAAAATTTATATCATTTTTATATGGAAGTCAATTTTAAAAATTAGCTTTTAGTGGATAAGGATGCATTCAGCAGTCTAGAAAAAAAGTACCGAAACTTTTTGACAATATAAGATGGATTGCAGATTTGTAGATATTTATGGGAACAATTTTTTCTTGACAAATGTATAAAAAAGGTACTTGATTTTATTTTTGAAAAGTGAAATGAGCCAACTTTTTCCAGAAACTGATGTTGTTGCAGTTAATTTTGATTATACCAGCCACAATTTTTTTAGAGTGAATATTTTCGGCCATAAAAAGAACTAAGAGCTACAAAAGGAACATAATGACGAATTAAATGAAACAAGACCCCACTTTCAATTTTTATGAAAGTCACAGATATTTTCACCACAATGGAAAAAAAGAAGAATGGATTTTTGAAAAGAATCAGATGAAAATATTTTTATATATGTTTATACTAGGGAATACATAAATATCATTCATACTCATACTGTTTTATTACGGTTAACAGCATATGCTTTTTTTCAACATATGCACAAATTATCTCATCTGCCTACCCTGAGCGTTCGTTCACGGCACGTGCCTGATACTCGCGTATAGGTCGATCTCGCGTATAAGTCAACCCCCCTACTTTCTAAAGGAAAATCGGGAAAAAATCGAAAACCCGCGTATAAGTCGAGACCGCATTTTCTGAAACGATCGGGAACGTTTTGCTGCGATTTTTGAATGTAAAAGAAGATGTGTATAGAAAAGAAGGAAAATGAAATGCACTGAACATTCTTGTGTTAAAAACAGCAGGATTGTTATTCTTTTTCACAAAAAAGGTTCATTTTTGCGATCGCGATTTTCGTAAATCAGGACCGATCTGGGAACATTTTATCACAATAATTGAATATAAACATTTTAAAAAGAAGGAGAATAAAATGCAGTTTGCATTCTTGTGTTGAAAATAGCACAACTGTTATTCTTTTTCACAAAAAGGGTTCGTTTTTGCGCTCGCGATTTTTGTCAAGTGTTCGATTTTACGATCGCGGTTTTTGTAAGGGTACGATTTTGCGGTTACAATTTTTGCTATCAGTTGCTATCCGAAAAAGCGACGTCGCTTTTTCAGGTTTTTACTCATTTTAACACAAAGTGAACTGCTTTTAATTCTGTGGCTTCGACGGGCTTTTCTGTTTCATCTGTTTTTAGCATGTTTGGTTAGTTTCATGTGTTGGGAGATTGTTCATATATTCACCACTGAGCACCTTTTGAAGTCTCAAGGCTGTTTTTAAGTGTGTCGGTGTTCTATTCAACATGTCGTCTCTTTTTAACCGATTTTCCAAGCTCCGGATCAAAAAGGCAAGATTTTTGAATCATTTGTATTTTCTTACCACTTGTAAAAAACTTAAAGTAATTCCTAAATTTATTTCCCTGGAATGCAGTCTTTCGTCTTCGCAAATTTTTTCCAAGGCCTTAAAAAGATGTCATTTAATTTTTCTCAGAACAGTCATTAAAGATTTTCGCTTCAAACTTTCTAAAATAGAATCTGAACTATACTCGCTTCATTTGAAGCTTTCTGCCAGTTTCGTTGAGTTCCCTACTTTGGATCAAGTTTCCTGGGACAATTCTTCGTTCATTTCTACACTTCACAGATCCAAGTTAAACACTAAACTTCACAAACTCAGTACCTCGCAACAGCCTTACCAAACTCGTCCCGAACTTCCAGCTGTCAACATTAATTCTGTTGTAAATCTTTCAAGTATTCCTGTTAGTGTGGATCAAGCTAATGTTCTCAAATTAAATTCTAATTTTTCTGTAACTTCGAGGCCTTCCCTTCAACACATTTTGGCTCCTATTGAGAGTTCCTTCAAAAACAGTAAATTAACACCCACACAAAAGGAGTCCATAAGGCACCTTATAATCAACAATGTTTCATTTAATTCAAATTCTCAACTTAGTAGTAACCTTTCACCACGGGAAAAAAGAAGTTTGCGCGAGATTTCTTCCAACAATAATCTGATTATAACTAAAGCTGACAAAGGGGGGCAGATTGTAATTATGGATAAAAACAAGTACATTTCCGGGGTCAACGACCTGCTTCAAGATGGCCCGTACACTCAATTAAAACAGGATCCTTCATCAACTGAGTTAAAAACTGTTCGCAATGCTATCAAGACAAGCCAACTGTTTTCTAACCACACTAATTTAATTCCTTCAGTTTCACACTGTGCCAGATTTTACGCCTTACCTAAAGTCCATAAGATTGGAGTTCCCTTGAGACCTATCGTTTCTAACATTGGCACCGCTTCTTATGGGTTGGCCAAGTTTCTCACTTCCAAGTTTACCCCATTACTTGAATCCAACACTCATTCTGTCAAAAATTCAATAGAATTTGTCAACATCCTTCGTAAGTTCAAACCCAACAATTTACTTATGGTTTCTTTTGATGTCAAATCTCTTTTCACCAACGTACCTGTTATTGAAGCTTTGAAGTGTCTGAAAAACAGACTCCGCGAATTTCACCACACTGACCGCGAAATTTTTGAACTTGTTAATCTGACTGAAACTTGCCTTAAACACACTACCTTTGTCTTTGGGGGTACATTCTATCAACAAATCGAAGGGCTTGCTATGGGTAACCCCTTAAGTCCTGTCTTAAGTGAATTGTATATGGATCATTTTCAACAAAAACTCTTTCAATTATTTGATTTTCCACTTTGGCTTAGATACGTCGACGATACTTTTACCCTTTTGGACGGCACAGCGGAAATAGTTTCTGTGGTTATTGATTTAATGAACTCCATTGATCCCAACATTCAGTTTACTGCCGAACTTGAAAGTAATAATTCTTTGCCCTTTTTGGACGTACTCATTTCAAAAAACAATAACCAATTTTCCACTACCATTTACCGAAAACCATTTGCTGTTTGTCTTCCTCCACATTCTCGCTCCTGTCATCCCATAAAACAAAAAATGTCTGCTTTTTACACGTTTGTTAACCGCGCTATTAATATATGTTCGGACAAATCACTTCTCAATGATGAACTTAATTTCTTAAGGAGTGTGGCCGTTGACAGAGGTTATTCTTATCAAATCATTGACAATGCTTATAATAAACTTTCGAACCGCAGTGCATCCCACAAAAAACCCAGTGTTCCTTCCACCAATTTCGTTGTCTTACCATTTTATTCAAAAATCTCTCCTCGCATTTCCAGAATACTCAGCAAGTTCGATTTTCATGTCATTTACAGACCCATCAACAAACTAACTTTTTCCAAGTTAAAAGACCCCATCCAACCATTTGATCAGTGGGGCATTTATCACATAAAATGTGAATGTCAAATTGGTTACGTCGGACAGACCCGAAGGGCGCTAAAATTTAGGTTAAAGGAACATGAAAATTATGTTAAAAAGAAAGAACTCTCAAAATCTTCAATCGCGAAACACTGTTGGGAAATGGGCCATAGATTTGTTTTCTCCGAAGCTAAAATTATTTGCAGACCTTCAACTGTTGGCGAGTTGGATTTCTTAGAAGTCTTTCATGTTCATACAAATTTAAGTAATATTTGTAACGAATCTTTTGCAGTTCCACACATCTCGCCAATTTTACTTCATGCTTTTAAATTTTCTGACAACGCAACGCCAAATCAGGACTCGGCACACGCTGACACCTGATTGGCCTAGCTTTTGCTCCTTTGCTATTTAAACTCTCCCGGCACTTTGTTTCTTTCTATTTCTTGCTTGGCGCTGAAGAAGGAAGCTTTAGGCTTTTGAAACATGTTCGCCAATTTTAACTTCATCTATTTGTGTTTTTAAACGTCGCTTTTTCGGGTTTTTACTCATTTTAACACAAAGTGAACTGCTTTTAATACAGTAGAATGTATGAGTATTTACTTCTTTAGCGTCTGTTTAAAATAGTTGCACTGAATCGTAAAAATCTTCTCGTTTTTGAGTGTTTTTTTTCTCAAAAGTTTGGGAAAAATTTTCGGAAATTCTGCCCCGCGTATAAGTCAACCCCCTAACTTTCAACTTCATTGTTTGGACTAAATTTCTCGACTTATATGCGAGTATATATGTTACTACAGAATTAATACAGTTATGAATCATTCATATATAATTTTTAAAACATTAATGTTATACGCTAATGGTTAAGCAACCAAATCAGAGCTAAGTCTAAAAGCTGCATTCATGTACCGTAAAATGTGGTGAATCGGAACACTTTTCAGCTTTATTCGTAAAAGAAGTAGCAAAAATATATTTTTTTTTAAATTGGATTTTTTGGGTAAAAACTTTGGCCTTGCTTTGCTTTTGATATTCCTAGCAAAAGCAAAACAATTTGAACATTTATTATTTACATATATAGGAATTTAGGGGTGTTCCGAATCACCCTGCTGATAGGGGTCAATCGGAACACATGTTAAATTTTTCAATTTAACCTATAATAGATCACACAAACATGAGTAATATTGATGGAGAAGAATAACAACAGCTAGTTACTGTCCAATAAAAGTTTATTTTCTATACCAATAAGCGTATGATGTGTCAAAATTCGAAAAATAATTTTGAACTTGGGAAAAATTAAAAGTAATTTTAAGAAATGCTTTTGAATTGAAATACAAAGCTGTAACGTAAAGTGAAGTCACTCATATCGTCCTCCCAAATATGTACTTTTCCTTAAAACTTGCAGTTGTGGCTTGGCTTAAATTTTCTCATAGCATTTTCTGGGATGAACACTGCCGTTTCTTTAGTTTCTTGAAATCTCTGGACTTTGGGGATTGTCCTGTAAGATTTTCCCACTTATTCATCACTGTCTGTGTGCTGGACTTTTGCTACATAAAGTCTGTATGACTTTCCCCATCCATTTTAGGTAAAAAGAAGTCTCCTGGAGCAAAAATCTTTTTAAATTTGCAACTTTCTGTCATTCTAAGATCTAGTTTCTCACGAGAAGGGATAAACAGCAATAAATCCCTGTCCTTGTCTGGAATAGAAGAATTGGGGTTAGAATCTTGATTTTTCAAACAGTTTCCTTCAAATAAGTTTGAATTGAAACAACAGAACCAAGTCTTCCGATATGCCCTGCAAATTTTTTTCCCATGGCATTTTTCAGAATTCTTCATATTTATGACACAATTTTTAAAAAATGTAAATTCTAATGTGGTATTCTGTTGTTCAGATACATATATAATTGAACCATACCACTCTTATGTTTAAAATATAAGAAGGTTTGTACTTACATATGAAGTTTTGCAGTCTATTAAAATGTGCTGTTTTCCAGCATTCCACGTGCAGCCCTCCTTATGAGCCAGTAGCGTTGCTGGATTGACAAAAGTAATTTTTTCCTACTTCCTATAATCTTACCTTTCTAAAAAAAAAATAATGGCGAAAAATATCCAATAGTATGTTTATGAAGAATTTCTTTGTACAGATGGGAAGTTTTAGTCCGATTGACCCCGCTGTTCCTATACACCCCATTTTACGGTAATCTTGATATTGCAATACAAAATCAGTATTGATGTTTTAAGATGAATATAATACTGCATACGTGTTGCTGCTGCAATGTGGTTTTTCAAATCTTCAGGCAATTTTTATGCAGTATAAAACATGTTAATATTGTAGTCGTTAGTATAATATCAAGATCTGCCCAGGTTGATGCAAGAAATTTTGCATATAGGCTATGCATACTTGGCCGCAGAATTTCTTTCGGCAGTCTGCAACACATATCAACATTAGAGTATTTGTAAAATCTAAATGAGCACTTAAACATACCATATTTTTCGCTGTATAAGACACACCGGCATATAAGACGCACCCAATTTTAAAGGAGGCAGATCTAGAAAAAGAAAAAAAAAAGTGTCTGCGTATAAGACGCAGGCACTTTTTCGCTCCCGATTTTGGTTAGAAAAAGTGCGTCTTATATGGCGAAAAATACGGTACTTACACATGAGATGCTGAACTTAAAAAATGTAAGTAGATGTTATGCTGCATGTGTGCTATATCCCAGGAAATATGGTATAAATATTCACTTGCTGACATTTAAGAGTTTTTTTTTTTTTTATAAATTTTGTTTTTTTTTTTCTCCCTCAAAACTAAGAAATAATCTGTAGGCTTCTTTAAGAATCTGCGATATACGTCAGGCTGTTTCTACTACGGGTGTGTGTATGTATATATATAACCCTAGATGTATTTTATCATTCATTTAAAAGAATCTACTTTTCTGAGTTGTAATGCTTCATTCTTGTTTCTTTTTCAGATGTTTTTGAGCCTAACTATGATAATATTGCTAAGAAAATTGGATCTTTGCTGTAAATATACGAGTTAATGATACTATTGAAACTACGTTTGAGTTTTGAAAACAAAAATGGTATGTTGTATTTTACATATTTTATGTTAAGAAATCTTTGTAAAAAAATTATTTTGATAAATTTAAAACTTGAGTTGAAATATTATGTTTATATAAGTTGTTCTTTCAAAATACTACCTTTTTTTAAAATAGAAAAATCAAACAAACACAAAACAGGTTTTCCTGGCTGGTATCATGTTTTACCTCATACGTCAAAGGCTTATTCAGATTACAAATGAACTCAAGAGAGAAATCAGTGCATAAAGCTATACGGATCAGAATCCTCACTGGAACCAATATCAGGTTTCATATCGTTCCTTCTAATCGGCTCATTTCCTTTGCTCTTGAGAGGACATCTGATCTCACATGCGAAGAAGGAAGTTAAAGGGCAGGCACTTTTCCCCTACATTTCGGAAGTCCTCTGCCACATGGGAAAGCTTCTACAGAAGTAGAGCATCATGATCATACAAGCATTTCTACCTTGCAACAAACCTTTCGTTCAGAAAATGAAGCGGGAGATCTGATTGTAGCTGTTTGAATGTTTAAGCGAAGTTTGCATTGGTACCACAATGAGAAGCATTAATGTTAGAATAAAAGAGCTTGAGAGACATTGCTGCTCAATGCATTCTCAGAACTCGATCGCTGCCGAAGGCGCTATTACTATCAGTGACGTCAACTCTTCTGCTTTTTGCAGGAGCGTTCCAATTTTCGATATTCTCTTATTTCAATATTATTTTCAATATTATTTTCTGCTACTTTATTTAAATAATTCTATTAAATGTACTTTCAAAAGTTGCTACACATCTGTAGGAAATTTAGTGTGTAAATTGATCAACTAAAACTGAAGTTTGGTTTCACCAAAAATTGAAGAGGTTAGGAGAATTCTTTCAAACAAAAGTGATTCAGTTACTTGTATAAACCCATAAAGAGTAGATACAAAAAAAAAAAAAAAAAAAAGAAAAAAAAAAAACAAGTATCAAGCAGTCAGGTTTTGGGTGACATTCGAAGTTTTGATATCATTAGAAAGGACAAAGACGAAATAAATCAGAAGGTCCAAAAATAGATTTTGCACTTGTGTAATTTGAAATGAGTACATTTTTCCTCATTTACTATATGATCACTGAACAAAAAAAAAGTTTCTTTTTGACTGTATGAAAGACCTTGGATAATCTGCTCGTGTATAGTCAGGAGTTTGCTGTATATCTTCTCTAATTTTGTTTTCTTTAGTTATTGTCACATTGCTTGTCAGTCAATTTTTAGAATCAATTTCAATGAATTTAGAATCAATGTGACATATGCCTTTGGAAAACAAGAAACAAAAACTTAGAGCAGGCGAATATTTCTCTGAAAAAAGCATTACTAAAGGTCACAAACTCAAAATCACTACTTATCCCGTCTTTCACATTTAAAAATCCAAAGACAATGTAAATAAAATTAACCCGCGGTCATTTTGACCCTTGTCGGCTATTTTAGGTCTGTTCGAAATTTGCTCAGGAAAAACAAAAACGATAAATGGGTGAATTTTTTTAAAAAAATGTTCATCAAAATTTTGCCAAAGTCAGCACATATCAAAGAGTTAAGTTGAAAAAATAAAATTAAAAAAAAAATAAAAAAATAAAAAAAAAGAGTATTTTAAATCAATTTATTTTCAAGATGACCAGTCTGTCCATTCTAGTGTAACTAGTTTTTAGGGTGATAAATATTCTTTAAACTATTAACTACACTTAAATGAAGTACTAATTTATAAATGAAATTATGTAAAGTCTTCTTAACAATATATGTTGAGTGTTTTATAATCTTTAAAAGCTTTTTAATAAATGTTATTTTTAGCATGACCGGCTGAACATCCTTGTTAATAACTATGCTACAAATGAAGCTTGTGGTATAAGAGATGTTTGGGCAAGTAATTTGGAAAATGAATTTATTAGAATTCGACAGATAGTTCAAAAGTATCCTTATGTAGCTATGGTAAGATACTTAAATTTGTAATTAGCTTTAAGTATATTTTTCAATTTACCACCAAGTTGAAACAAATTATTAAATGTCTAAAATGTTCTTATGCATATATTGCTGTTCTAAGTACAAAAGTCATATCTGTACTTTTTGAAAAAAATGAGTTATTGTCACCAAGTGTTTCTTTGCATTTTACCTAAATACTATGTTTTATGGTCATTTGAGAACGGGAAATATTTTTAAAAAAATTCTGAAAAAGTATCTTCTAAATTAAATACAGGGAGGAGCAAAACTTTCAACAGCAATATCTCAGTTTGAGAGCGTAAACTGAGATGAAACTCTTTAAAGTTTTGCGCCACCATGTATTTGATTCAGATAAAACTTTTCAGAATTAAAAAAAGTATATTTCCCATTCTCAAGTGACCATATAATTTTGTATTTAGGTAAAATACGTCACAAAGAGCCATCTGGTGGTGATAACTCAATTTTGTTAAAAAGTGCAGATACAACTTTTGTGCTTAGCACGGCTGTATAGCAGTATTGCATATACCACGTGTTCTTCAAATGACTGATGTATTTCGAAAATAGCAAAAGAAAAATCGTACAAAGTAAAAATATTTTTTGTTGCCTCATGCTTAGTAACTTAGGAGTTTTATCTCACTAGTTTAGTATCATACCAGTGTGCAAAATGTTCTGAAAAATAGATGATTGAAAGCTGTTTGCATCTTCTAAATGTTTACCACTTGGCTGTCCTTTCAGTTTCTATTGCATGTATTCTGTTTTATATTCTCTTATTAACCCCGGACGCAACAAGGAAGGGGGTTATAAGTTTGACGTGTCTGTGTATCTGTCAATGTATGTATCTGTGTGTTTATCTGTGGCACACTACCGCCTAAACGGATGGTTCAATTTTGAAATTTATATTTTGTATTGGTTTAAAAATAGTTGATTTAATGCATTAAACTATTGGAAAAAAAAATCTTTTCAATCTTCCCCTTTGTTTGGCACACTAGGATTAAACATAATTTATTTCTTTGCATGCGTCAAAAAATTGAGAAAGTTTTAAAACGTATTTAGCAAAATAAAGAACAGCAAAGTGGCAGCTTATAAAATCACAAAGCATTGAAAATGTTTTAATCAAGGAAATATAATTGTTTGTTTTAACCACTGATGCTTATAAGTTTGACGTGTCTGTGCATCTGTCTGTAGCACTCTAGCACCTAAACAGATAGACAGATGTTGAACTTTCTTTTCGTTTGAAAGAAGATTTGATCTAGAGCGTTCTTAGCTTGGTTTGCATTTTTGGATGGCATGAATTAAAAAATATATTAATTTGAAATCTTTAAAACAATTTGGGCAATATTTGCAGTGAAAACAGACTTGAAAATATAAAACAATAGTACCGATTAAAGGAGAAAAATGTTCTGCATCTAAAAGAATGTGTTTGGAATAGAGTTGCCGTGAAGTGCAGTTTGGCGGAAGCACGGAATACTGAAGCTTTGACTGTTGCATTTATTGAAGTTTTAGCATTGACTGTAAAATAAATACATGCAATATGATACTGTACTCCATATGTTCCAATATTCTTAGTGTTACCCAACAGTTATAGCTTAATGTCTCAGTTTTAAATCAATTTCACTAATTCTTGTATTTATTTTTGTAGTACCAGGAAAGAAGACACATTTTTAATGTTTTTAATTGAAATAAGTAGTGTCAAGCATTATTTTAAAAAGCAGAGTTTCGTTGATTTTTATAATGAAACCAACTGATATGATCAAATATTAAATTACTAGAAGTTAGCTGCTATTTGCATTGTATCTTAACATTATAATAGAGATCTAAATATTCTTAATTTAAAAATTTTGAAGTTAAGTTTAATTTGTTAGAGTCATGTACATGCATTCTTTCTTATTTGTCATTTGGTATTTTTATTTTAAATAAAACCTTTAATACGTTTAATTTTGGAACTGTTAATTGCAAAAAGAATTAAAGTGAAAGTAAGCTTTTCTTTTAAGTAACAAATGAAATCAAAACTTAATACTTTTCTTCAAAGGTGGATGTGCAAGGAATGCTCATTTTCCTCACATTTTGCTTGTGAAAAAAAATAAAAATTCATCTTCTCTTTAATTTTTGTTGATTCTTAGGATGTTTTATAATCCTGGACAATTATTTATAATTTTGATCAATATTTACATAATGGGTTAAATTTTGTCAACATATTGATTCATTTCACAAAAGCTAATTTTACACCTATAACTGTATTAAAAAAAATATGACTAAAAAAAAATCTTGGCAAGGTAAATGTTAAACATTGATCCCCCTCCCCCAGAAATGTCAACAGTAGAAGTGTTTACAGACTGTCACATTTTACTAGCTTCATTTTAAAGCAACTTAACTTGTTCGTGCAGTTATTAACTAAATGTAATTTAATTTAGCTTATTAATATATTATGAGAACTTTCAGGTTAAATAAAATATACTGCTAATCATTGAAGCTTCTGGTTCCAATGGCTCATTACACAATCATTTTAATTAAATATGATTTTATTCTATGTTTTTTGCATTAGTTGTGTATCGTTTGAAGAACAACATTTTAAGCAGTTGTAATTGTAAAATGAAAATTTACAACATAAATTGTTATATGCTGAAGCGGCTGAATTACACCCCATGCTTCAGTTGGGCCAAAGCGTTGCTCTATCTCTGGTTTGGAACCCCTGTTATATAGAGTTTTGGTGAATTATAATGTTTTTTATCAAATGCGGCTAAGGCTTTATTTACGCGATTGGAAACTGATATTATTGTATAGGGCTCCCAAATGGTACGTTTTCCCCGCCAAAGTCCGTTTTTTAGAGTTAAGTCCGTTTTAGACCGCTTTTTAACATTTGGTCCGATTGGTCCGCTTTTATATTATTTTTACTTTAAAATCAACTTTGTTATGTTTTGTCTAAACATGCAGTACCTCTGTCTTATTGAACCTGGTTTTCCAAAGTTATTTCACTTCAGATTGTCGTCATAACTCCTCCTACAACCATTGCAGCATGAAAATTTTGCAAACAGAGTGGTTTGAGGGAGGAGTTACCTCAAATTGAAGAAGAATGTTACCAGTATTTTCTGGAACACAGGCCCCAAGTTTGCAAATGTGGATGGACTTTCCAACTTCCCCTTCCCTCAGAAGGAGAACGCTAATAAAAACGATGTTGCTATGAACAATCCTTTTTGCGGATGAAATCCAAAGCAACTTCGTGACTCATATGCCATTTTTTCATGTTGCAAGCACCACGTGTTTGTAAATTTTTATTCCGATTTCTGGACAGTGTTAATCAAATATAAAATATTTTCGCCAATTCTTTCCTATTTATCAGAAGATAGTCATTGTACTAGAATTGGAAGCGATTTATCGTGACCACCATGCCACAAGGAAGTGTCGCCATTTTTTGCTAAAATCAGTGGATCGCTATGCCGAAGTAACTTTTTCTCCCTCGGAGTTTCCCTTTTTTAAAAATCTGTTTCCTGGTTTACTTAAGTATGCTCTTCTCTCTTTCAGAACTCTGAACTTCTTTTAGCTGAAATTGCAAGAAGATATTGCTACAAACTTTCAAAAATCAAAATATTGAAAAATCGGCAAAATATTTTTTTTCCTTTTTTTTAATTTTATTTCTCAAGTTTTAGTAATATTTTATCCATAGCTGTCTAGTCCCCCACCCCGTAGAATTTCTCCAATTTATATGAACTCCGAAAATCCAATTTTTTTTCGAAAAAATCGAATTGTTTCTAAAATAATTCCTCTTTTTTTTTGGAAATTTTGGCTTACAATTTAGTAATTGCCGTACCTGCCTTATTTAACACTTTCTGTTAGCTAATTTTTAACTATCAATACCTCATTTACTTAGTTTTTTCAAGACGTACCAATATCGTGCATGTACTTCACTGAAAATTGCACGCCGTTTCTGAGTTTGCAATCCTTTTGCAGCTTGTAAATATTTCAATTATTTTGAAAGTTGAGAGCTATTTTGACTCATTCTATCTTAAATCTACTTAATTTAAGTTTTATTTTTGGGTTTTTTTTTCTTTTTTCATTTTTTGTGAAGAGGATTGTTTTTGTATAAGCCTCCATTTTAAAGGCCCATAAATTCAAGCAACAACATAGTTAGGCTGTTTTCATATTTGCTTAAATATGTTTTTCTTGCAATTTCAAAAAAAATTTTTAGTTGAAATTACAAGAAGAAATTTTCTATGAACCCTTAAAATATTATTAGTGAGATTTGGCAAAAATACCCGGCTTTTTTTCTTTTTTTAATTCTCAAGTTTCAGTGATCATTTTTTACACCGCTGCCAAGTGCTCTCCCCCCCCCCCCCACAGTTTCTCCAAATTTTTTTATGTACTCTTTCCCCAGAAAAATCCGCTCTTGAAGATTAGTGTAAAATGTGATAAATTGCAGTAACTGACTTATTAAGATTTTCCCTCAACTGAATTTTAAGTATTAGCTCATTTAGTAAAAATCTTTTTACCAATACCGTGTGCATCCTTCGCCAAAAACTGGATGCAGTGTATCGGATTCCAATTCTTCTGCATCTTGTAAATCTTTCATTTATTATGAAATTTGAGAACTATTTTAACTTGTGTTTATTGCTATTTTAACTTAAATCTTCTTATTTAAAATTGATAGCTGTATATGTAAAAGGTTTTTAATTATGAACGCACTGATTCATCGGCCACTTAGCTGATTAAAAATAATCAGCTAATTTTCACCTATTAATAGGTAGAAAAATTTATTTTTCAATTAAAATAACTCTGAAGTTTGCCTCTACCAAAAAAGCTGCTGAATAAAATTATAAATAAATAATATTTTTAAACACAAGATGGTATGCAATAATGAGTGATACTAAATTAAATTTTAAAGCAGTTAATTCCATCATTTCAAAAATTACTTTTAAGTTAATGCATGGGTATCAGCCACAGATGGAGCACCCCGCACCGACACGGACATTTATCACAGACTGGCCCCTGATATATATATATATATATATATATATATATATATACATATACATATATATATATATAGTTCGTAAATTTTAATTCAAAATTATGCTTTCTTTACATTTAAAAATTTCAATGATGAGCATGCAAATTTACACACAAACCAAACATTTTTTTTCGATTTAATATAAAACCACTATGCGTATACAAATTCAAAGAATTTACCACTACAAATTTTTAATACTTACAGCTACTCCGATTATGGGTCATTCCAACGAAAATGGTACAAATCATGTCCGAGACTTTAGAATTTTTTAAAATCAATTTTAATAAGTACCACCCATTAGGTGTATTTTTTATTGGTTCTCCATTTAATTTTGTGCCATCAAGTATCAATTGATTAGGTATAATCCATTTAGAAATGACACAAAAAAATTATCTTTGTCAGAAGAAGGAGAAAATGACGTGTCCCAGCTTCAAATTTCTGGAGTTTTAAATGTGATTTAAAAGTAAACTAAATGTAACAACAAAATACATTACACTGCACTGCACAAAAGATGCTTCTGACACCATTTCTACAGATTATTACGCAAATGAAAAAAAATTTCCCCCAAAAAAACTATTATTTATCCATGTCCCTAGATTTTCTATGTTTCGAATTGTCCACTCTGTTATATTTTGGAAATAAAATAAACAATTGCATTCAATCTGATATATATATTTAAAAATATAGGTTGTATACCTGCCGTGATTAGCTTGGTACATTGAATTATGTAATCAACAACCAGGGTGAGCCTAATTCTTTTCTTATGATAGTTAATTTGAATTGTTGGATGTCCACTCTGTTAGAGCCGATTTCATGATGGAAAAAAAAAGATTTTTTCTTGAAATTGCAGACAGACTTACAGTTTTAGGCTGTTTATTCCACTTTATGCTTGTTCTGTGATTCTAACTTTTCTTTGTGATTATACAGATATTTTTAAAGGATACAGATATTTGTCCACTCTGTTATCCCTTTGACGCAGAATTTTTATCAGTGTTTTGTTCATACTTTGTCAATCATTTTGTATTAGTTTATGTCAAAATAAGGGGAAAATAATATACTTAGCATTTTAATAATTTTCTGGTTATGATGTACAGTATAGGACGACGGTGTCCCTTTCTGCGTAATAGGTAAAATATTTATGAGAAATTGGTGTTTCGTTCTGTGGGACACCAGTGTCCCATTTCTGCTTCAAAGGGTTAAATGTCCACTCTGTTAAACAAAGTGATCAGAATATTTAAAATCCTTTCATAAATGAGTCATGTACTAGTTATTTACACTTCATTATACACAAATAAATGGAAACTCAATAAAGAAAAATGATTAGTTGGTGGAAATTATTTAAATTGATAATCTTAGGTAAAGAGTTTCAGACATGATTTGTACCATTTTCGTCAGAATGACCCTTATACATAAACAGAAAATTGTTCACTTTGATTAACTCAAAAAGCTGCATCGGGGAAAAAATAAAAAAGTATGACATTTTAATGACATTGGAAAGCAATATTTTGCATTAAAAATGAAGAAACTACATATATACAAAATGGGCATACTTTTAAAGATAATACAGGTTCTATAATTGAATATGTAAAACTAAGAAATAACACTTCTGATTTACAGAGTGGCGACAAAACTAAGACTTAAATTTGAGAAAAAAGCTTTAGAAGGAAGAAATTGTTTTAAAAAGTGCACTGCAGCTTAGAAATATGACAACATCAACGTAATAACTCTTTTTTTAGAATTTTGCTTTTTAGAGCAATGTTGTCAACCACTGCTTCATTATCAATATTTTGTAAAGAATCTTTTTCTATTTTCATGAGCATAAATGACTCTACCCGTTCATCAGCTAAAGTATTACGTATGCTAGCTTCTATGAGCTTTAAACTGGAGAAACTTCTTTCGCAAGCCACTTGAGTAATAGGTAGCGTTAACAAATATTGATACAGTAGTTAAAGCTGAATAAATCTTTGAACAAGTTGTACTTAATGAGTACTTTATAACAGCAAATAATGCAATTTTGAGTTTTTGCAAGAAATGGAAGCAAGCTTTTCATCAATTTCATGGTCTGATTCTTTTTCATCATCACTGTTTTCTTGCTCTTGTGACTCATATATTTCATATTGATTTTTAATATTTTTTCTAAGTTTAGGCCAAGTTTGAGCGAAGTTAGTGTATTCTTCCTCTAGTTGTTCTGGAGTTGCAGCTTCATTAAATTTTGCATTTTTTTTAGATAAGTACTCAAAAGATTTTTTGGAACTAAAGGTTTCTCAGTTGAAGAAAAAGTGTCCGGTGAGAGAAACGACAAGCTTCGGCCTAACTCTAAATTTTTTAAAAACCTGGTTTCTATCTTCCATAATCACATTAAAAACTTCAATTTTAAAGCGCTCATATTCATTTAAAGGTTTTTCGTCGCTTGTTGTTTCTCCACTCATTTTCTTAATTTTCTGCCTTCTTTTACTGCTCAATTCATTTTCAATGTAGATGTCATTCTCATTTTCATTTCTAGCTTATTTGAACATTTTTAACGAAATTTTGAGAAGCTTGAACAATATTGTCGAAATATCTTTAAATTTCTTTCAACTGTTCGAAAGGGTTTTTGATCATACTATTGCAAACTAATATGTTTAGTCCCTCTGTTTGTAAATATCGTGAAATGGGGCCCGTGCTTTAAAAACTCTTAAAATATATTTGCAACAAAAGAATGGTTGAAAACTTGGTAAACTGATCTTTTAAATTTTTGACAGTAGCTCTACTGTCGCAGTTAGACCGGCCGGCCGCCGTCTAAAAAAATAAAGAAAATTAAAAAAAAAAAAGCGCCACAAGTTGTAAAATTTAGACCGGCCGAAATATAGGCGGCCCACCGGGAAAATGCCCGGCTGCCCGCCGGCCCCATCCGCCCCTGATGGGTGTTTAAATAGGGGTTATAAGATCGTTAGTTACATAACGTGATTGTGCCCTCACCCCCTCCTCATCCAAACATTTGTGTTAGTAATTATTCAATCATTAAAAATAAATAATCGCTCACTGGAATGAACATTTCATTAACTAATTTTGAAAAGTCAGTTGCTCAGAAGATAAAGCTGATGAAGAAACTATCCTTAAAAATCATTGTTGCAGTTAATTCGCAAATTAGCTTCATGGATTAAACCTAAGGCAACTAATTTGCTTTTTGGTGCTTTCTTGGGTTTAACTATGAATGGTCCTCCCAAGTCCTCTTTTCAATATTGAAGGGTCCTCTTTAGTCCCATTTTTAACTGAAAACAGTCCCCTTTTACCCTTTTCATTAGCTAAAATGTGTTGGGAGTCATGTATTGACTGACAAGGAAAGAAAACTCAATGATTCAAATGTTTATCTGTTGTCATTTTCTATTTGTTAACAGTTAAAATACTTGTAATTGATTTTAGTATAAGTATTGTGAAAGGATTTTCAATTTTCCCTCATTATTCTACTTTTGCTTTTAGCAAATTTTACTAGTAAGGATTATCTTTCTTTTTCCATGTTTACCTTGTCCTCTCAAAAACAATAAAAAAAATTTTTAATTAAAATGCTTTCTGACCAGTGAAGTTTGTTTTAATATGGGGTCAGCTATCAGGGTCAGGGTTTTTTTAATTTTTAATTGAATCTTACTAGTTCTTAACGATTTTACTACAGAATATATAAGTGCTTAGTACAGTTGAGATGTGATAGTTGTCTGTGATAGTTGGGGCAATTGCTATCCCAGATATCTGAATTTCTTGGTTTTCTAGCTTGCTAAAAATATTGTTTGTCGATTGCTTACAGAACTGTAATTGCTTTAAAAATAGTAATGTATCTTGAAATATGAAGAAAGCAGTTCCAAGATGCTTATAAGTTTCAAAATATGAAAAAATATTAAGTAAAAAATCCTTGTACAGCCCTAAAAATTTTAAACATTCACAAGAGGATTTAAAAAAAAAAAAAAAATCAGTGCAGCATTCAATAATGTTTTTAAATGAAGAAAATAATGGGAAGGAAACGTGTGTGAATGTAAACATGCTTGGTTAGGTCTAAAATAAAAACATTGCAAGGCAAAATAAAATAGCTGTTTATGTAGAGTGAATCTACATGTTGCGCCTGGTAATTTCGTTGCAAAAAATTATTCTGGGTGACTCCAAGGAAAATGACCAAAATAGGCGCATAATTAGAAAATAAAATCGTACAATTATGTAAATTAGTCAATCATGAAGCTTGAAAAATTTACAAATCTATCGATACCTGGTTTGATGGTTAGTTCTCTGGCCTTCTGTAGAAGTATGGATGACCTGTGGAAGTATGGATGGCCTTCTGTAGAAGTATGGATGACAGATGGATACACACTCAGTTTTTAATAATATAAGATAATAATTAAATTTTGCTTGTTTAAATAAACCTTTCCTTTCCTGATGTTAAGGCAACAACTGGTTTAGAACCCTTTTAGATTTTACATTCATGGAAATCTAGATCATAATTTAGTTAACCCATTAAACACCGCTATATGAAATACATTAAAAATCTAAAAAGAATTTACTTTTTTCATGAAAGGTATATATCTCCAGTACAACGCAGTTGAAATTTTAAAAAAACTTTAACTGGATAGAAATTATAGGCTGTTCCCATAATGGGAGCTTTGGTGCTTTTGAGGGGGAAAATCATCCACTGTCTTAGATGCGTTTCTACCGCGTTCGGTTCCTTTTCTGCTTCTTTTCCTACCACATTTTAAAAGAACTGCGTCTTAAATATTATACATTCTTATACTTTTATGTCCATAACAAAGATCCATGCATATATATGTGTATATGTGTATAATCTTTTCCAAAATAGGAGATATATTTCATTTACATTGCGCATGAAAAGATAAATACTAAAAATAAACTATGGATGAAAGCAAAAAAAAAAAACAAAGAAAAAACGCTAAGCCAATCCTTATATCAATCATTAAATTTTTTAATGAAAATGTGAAGTACAACTTTGATGCAGAATGCGACGCATTTTTTACATTTGGTTTGAGTGTTCTTTTTACAAAATTTACACCGAGATTGTTTTTTAGCGCTTATAATCAAATGGTTTACTCTATCAAAACGTACAGTTGCGTTTACCGGTCCGCAAGGTCCTAACTGGGAATTTATATTGCCTTATTTTGAACTTTTCATTTGAACTCTAGTAATTGTTTTTAAAATATTAGTTGTTTCATTTTGCTTTTGAGCTCTTTATGAATTCTAAAGGCTGTGCTACATCAACCATATTTAGTGTATTAGTAAAAAAAGGCCACCACCAATTTTTTTCCTTTGAAACGAGGCCTGTACGTACTAAGAAATTGATCTAAGAGATCAACTCCTTCCACATATTTATTTTATGATGCAATTAGATGGAGTTGAGGCAAATCAATTAGGTTTTTTTTTCTTTTGATCCCCATCTTTTGACTAGTCCCAACGGAGCTTCCCTTTCAAAATTTGATGCTAAGCACACTATTTTATTATCCTTTCATTTTATGACACTTAAGTTTTCAATTTGAAAGGCTTTTTTTTTTCTCTTGTAGATGAAGATCTCAAAATATGAAAGCTGATTCCGCCAAAAAGAGTAATTCACATGGGAAGCAAAAATATGATACTGTTCTCAGTCTAACTATCTTGAGAATAGTACTAACATTCACAAAACATAGTTCAGCAAATATTTTTTCCAAAAAACCCAGAAAGGAGTACACATGTCTCGTGACGTAGGTTATCCCTTTGTGTCTAGCAGCATTCCTTTCTTTATTGTAAGCTCGCGTACTCCTTTCTTTATTGTAAGCTCGCGTACACAAAAGATGAAGAATGCTAACCAGCAGGATCCTGGCTAACCAGTTCCCGCCAAATCTCCCATGTTGGGAACAACGATTTGGAGTGCTTCTAGTAAAGCTTTAAATGAATTGTTTCATTCCGGGTTTTTGATACGTTTTTTGTTGGAATATCTGCTTTAGATATGCAGAGCAGTTGAAAAATTTTAAAAATCCATGATTTAGTTTATTTTAGTTTTTTACATTTTTGTGAAAAATGCAAAGTTCTATTTTTTGGAAAAATGCAGAAATTATATAAAATTCAAAAATTCTACTGAATTTTTTTTATAATATACTTCAATTTGTTGAAACTCACATGGGATATGTTTTTTATGAAAAACTCCAATTTCTTCAGAGAAAAAAAAAAAAACGTAGATGTTCCCGAAATGGGAGCTTTGGCTCTTAATAGGTTAATATGTGACTTTTTCTCCCGAAGGGGAAATCAAACTCAGGGCTCTGTGTTATTTGTATGCCACTTGGATCATCTAGTGGGTCTATCCTATGATACTTATGTTTACACTATGCATAATAAAATAAAGAACTAAATTGAAATCAATGTCTCTATTTTGTTGAAACATTTTCGACAACATTGTACAGTAAATTCTTGATTATCCGCGAAGATCTCGTTCAAGAAAGCTGAACAAATTTAAATTTTGCTTTTTCGGAACATTTCTTACCCAAGAGGTGTACCCTTCATCCAATAATTTATTTTACTTGGGCCTTATCGTAAGTACCACTTCTTTGTAGATTTTATATGCTTGAGAACCTCAAATACAAAGAATTTTTTATGCTGTACCTATCATCACTGTTTGTACACATCAAGTTTTAAGTGTGATGCAATTATTTTTAAGCAAAAGACATTTTTTTGGCTCTTTACGCCTCATTTAATGCTTTTTTCTGATTATCCGCAGTTTTTGTTATCGGCAATACTGTTGGCCATTGTTTATGTTGTCTTGTTCTCACGCAAATCGACCTTGTGCACGTCGGCTGGGGGCGTGCCGATGCAATGACGTCATCACGAATTGAAGATCGGCACTCGCCCAGTCGGCGTGTATAAGTAAGTGTGCTTACTTGTGCTTGGGTTTATTGGTTTAGTCCGTTTTCAACATTGTGCATTGTTTTTTTAATTAGATCTTAAGTTATGTTTTTGGTGAGTCTGCTTTTTTTGTTTATATATGTAAAGAATAGTTTTAATTCAAATGAACTAAATGTTTTTTAAAAAGGATAGTTTTTTCTTAGAAAGTTGGTAATCAAATAAAGCTAATTAATACCCGTGCCACCTAATTCCGCGGATAATCAGGAGTGTACTGTACTGTGATTTACCAATGTAAAAGAATCATTTGTTTCTGATATTAACAACAGAACTGTAGTTCACAATCTAGTAATCACTTTAATTTGCACATTTATGAAGCCTTGGATCGTAATTATGCTCAGGAATTTTCATGCTAATGGAGATTTTAACTCATGATCTCTAGATTACTAGCACAATGAACTAGCAAACCCAACCACTGCGCTTCTCCCATAAAATTTACTCATTAAAACAATGCTTAGTGAAATACAAAATGAATGTCTTCAGTAAAACAACCGAAATGTGAATTGTCTCCTTTTTTTTCTGCCAAAAGCAACATAAAATCTCAAACTGCAACCTTACTTTTGAAATTTGATGAGTTATTTAAAGATATGGTGTTGTCTTAAAAAGCACCTTTGAGAAGCAATACATTATACATATAAAATTCAACCTAAGAAAATTGCTTTTTTTAGACAGATTTTGAGAAGTGTTTTTTTCTTGTATTGCAATTGTTTTAGCGTTATGAGAAAAATTTTGAATCCTAAATTTTTCAAATACAACGTCAAGCTGAAACTTCTGGTGACATACATTCTTAATGTATGTAAATGTTTTGTTTTCATTATGTAATCATTAAAAATGACTGCAAAATTTTGTTCTAGAAAATATATGTGGAGAAGCTATTGTGAATTTCAAAATGTACTAGATTAGCTCCTAAAATGTGGATGATAATTTATTAGAAACACTAGCCATAATTTTGCGTTATTAAGAGTTGCTGACAATTTGAAAAATACTTTATGATGCTTAAGTAATTTGTGTGTTGAATTCGCGAAAAAAAAAAAGACAATAATCAAATAATAACAGCAACTTTTTCTAATTCAATAACAAAAAATATTTCACTTAAATGAAAAGAGCCAGGCCTGAGCGATTGGCTCCACATGGACTGGAAGTCCCACAGGATTCAGACCCTAGTTTAAATATATAATACACTATTTACCAATAAATATTTTGGCCGCTATGCAAATCTGTGGTCCTGAGAAAAATTACTCCCTCTACCCATATATATTGTGTAGGGAGCAACATTGGCATTAGTGCTATGCAAGATGCTATGCTGTTCGGAGCTCTCTGATTTTGAGAAAGGTATAATTGTCGGGTATCACAAAAATGAGTAATCTTTAAGGGACATATCTAGCTAGCTAAATTATCCAAAATCAACAGTGGCCTATGTGATTAAGTATACATTTAGTAAGATGTGGATCTCCAAGTCGGAAGACTAACAAAAAAGGGAAATAGAAACCCATGTGTGTTGTCCATAGAAATTCGGTAGAACGACACCCAGCCGATGGCCCACATACTCCAAGGGTATCAACAGGCTTCTTGGAGTGTTGTTTCACTTCCATCTCTTAATCTCGTCCATCACTGTATACATGAGCTGATTCAAGTTTACAGAATTTTAGCATGGCTTGACATTTTAAGCTTGATCCAAAGCTATTGTTCACTTACCAAGAATTTAAGCAATTCAAATATTTTATTATTACAGAACATTTGAAAAGGTAAATTTAAGGAGTTTTATTATAAATTTCTTAATTTCTTTTTTTAAATAGGATACTGAATTTCCTGGAGTAGTAGCAAGGCCTATTGGAGAATTTCGAAGCACTGGTGAATATCAATATCAACTTTTACGATGTAATGTGGATTTGTTAAAAATTATTCAGCTTGGTTTAACGTTTTTGGATGCCCACGGAAATAGACCTACTGATTTTTCAACCTGGCAGTTTAATTTCAGATTTAACCTTTCGTGAGTATTTCCAATTACTTCTTTGACTCATTAATTTTCTCTTAATATTCACATTTCTATCAGAAATTAAGACCTTTTGTGTTGTTTTTTTGTCATGTAATCCTTTTAACCTTCTACTTCATATTCAATCCTTAATTATCACAAAGGTTGCAGTGGACTAAAATTGCACTACAGCTATAGGTGACATTAAAAAATGTTTTAAGAATTTTGCATATGCTAAATTATTTGAATATGTTGTGTTTAATACAGGGTTGACTTCCCATGAGAGCTGTGCTTCTGTACTTTTGCAATTAGTGTGAATTTATGAGTATTAGATAAGAATTCAGTTTTTTCTTGTGAAATTAAGCTCTGAGGACCATTGAGCTGCACAACTTTTTTGTAGAAATTATGCTTAGTGTGATTATAGTGGATGGTTAGAATTATAGAGGATGTTAAGCTTGTTTTTTTCTCAAAATGGAATTATTTTCTTGATTGCCATTACATTATGTATTCTGTATTGAAACTTTATTTAAAGTAACAGATGAGTATATGACTTGTAATTAATAAATATTGGAATTATTGGGAAATGGGTCAAAATGGCTTTATAAAATGTTTCTTATAATAAATTTAATGTTTAGTTTTGGCCTTGTTAGTCGTTTCAATAACATGGCAGAATTTTTCTATCTCATATTTTCATTATAACAGTGTGAATTTTCATTGATTTTTGCAGCATTTATTTTTATCAAAAGTATTTTTTCCTTGCTGAGCTAAGTGTTATTAATTTTTCATATAGTTTATTAGTTTACATTTTGATAAATGTAGAATTATGTCACCTATTTTCTCTTTACCATTATTGAGTACTATTTGTTCAATATTAGTCTTTTGTTGTTGTTTTGGTAAATATAATTTAATAATTTTTAACCACTGAATAATTACAATCAAATCTAATGGCAACTTCATGTTATTCAAAAACATTTTTACTTAAAGCATTGATAAATTTAAATTTAGATCATTCAGTCGTTTGTTAAATGTATTAATGCAATAAAATTGTGTTTTGATTATCTATGAATTTTCTTACGTGAAGTACACTTAGACTGCCTGAAGAATCATTTTTTTTTCTTTCATAATATGAGTAAAGAAAGAGAAAAATATAGGAAGGAGACAAAAAAATGAAGAACAGCTACCAAACTACTCTACTTCAAAATCAAACATAATGAAGTTTATAAGATTAAACTTCCAATTAAGAACCAATTGAAATTGTAATCTACATCAGTGTTTTCTGTTATGAAATAATATAAATGAGAATGCATTACAAAATAATTTGAAGAATTTTGAAAATGAAAATAAGATGAAAACAACAGGAATATGTGTGTTTATCTATCACTTTTAAATTCTTTAATTATAGTAAAAACATCTGATGTTACACTTGTTACTATTACCTCCCTTCCCTTTGTCGAGCACAATTTCATAAGCCATTACTCCTCCTCACGTGACATCATTTGTGGATGAACCCGTAGTATAACAAATGTTCAAAACTTGTTGCTATTAGTGTCCTACTTTGCATTTTAATATCTTGATTTTTTTCCTCTTTTTAGGGAAGATATGTTTGCTCAAGACTCTATTGACCTGCTAACAAATTCAGGTATTCAATTCAATAAGCATGTAGAAGAGGGTATTGAACCTAATGAATTTGCTCAACTCTTAATGACATCAGGTGTAGTACTGTCTGATAATGTTAAATGGCTTTCCTTTCATAGGTTAGTATTTTTTCTTTCTTTTCTTTTCTTCCCTTCCCCCCTTTTTTATAATTAAATTTACCATTTTTATAATTATTTCTTTGTACTCAGAACAGAAATTTTTTTTTGTATCAGATCTAAAGAGATAATCAGATCAGTTACTGTGGTACAAAAGATAGACCCATAAAGGGCTCTATTATTGGACCACCCAATGCAATTCATGTCATATTATGATGATATGCAAGGATTTTGGATTATTATAGAAAGTTTCCTCTAAAAATCTTTAACAACTTGCAAGATAAAAAAAAAAGGAAAAACAGGCTTTTAATGAAAAAATACAAGAGAAGTAATTGATGAACTTAATATAGTTTTGGTGCTAATTTCAGGTAATAGAATGAAAAAATTCTATTTTGTCAGATTTTTTTTTTAATTTAGTTTTATACATGGATTTTTACATGCAAATGATGTACATTAATTGTATTTTTTTCCTGCTTTTTTTTTCCACCCCAGCCTGATTATTTTTATAAAGTACTCCAAAACGGGGTAGCTTATCTATTCCTCACTTTTATTCTTTTACAAGGTACATTTCAAAGTTAAACGTCATTTAAAAGTATACACCTTTTCAAATTCCTCTTTCCTCTTTCCAATCCATTTTCCTCTTAAAATTCCTTTGTCACATTTGTTCAATAATATTTATGTGAAAAATACTGGTTTCACAAAGTCTTACACGATTCCATTTTACCCTGCCAATTGTGGTTAAAAAGGGATAGGAATTCGTATGTTATTAGGTTTTTGCCGATTTTACTTTTGATTTAGTTTTTAGCATGAAAATAGGCTTTGTAATTGTAAATTTGAAAAATTACATAACACAGAAATCGCATAAAAATGTGTCTTCTTCTGCTTTGGAACAGGCTTCGTGGTCCCATTCTTGGCAGCTCAAATATTGTATTCAGTCTTCTACAGATTTCGATTCAAGATTGAGTGCTGCAGAAAATGTATGCTTCATCTTTTTCCATCTTCATCTTCTACAGACGACGGCATCCAACTTTGGCTAACTATTGATTTTTTTCTTAGGTTTTTTTATGTTAGGTCCTTTTTCTTTGATTTTTGCAAATGATGATGGCGCTTTTTTCAGGTTCAAAATAACATTTTTTAACTTTATCTGCGTGTTTTGCATCTCCACTTGGATTTCTTTTATGCCCCCCTTTTGTTTTGTGTTTGGATCATTGAAGAGACTTGTTTTGGTAGCCCTTTTTTTTTAGCTTTTGAGTTCTTTCTCCTTCTTTTTTTCACTCTCTTCTTCTTCCAACACAAGTTTATATGCGCTTCCCGTTATAATTGCTGTTTTCCCTCTTCTCCTATTGTGTTTATTTTGAGTTCTTGTTCCAATCACTCGTGGTAGAGGTAGAATCTTTTTGGGTAATACAGAAAATGGCAGTGAAGGACAATAGCCCCCTACTGGGGCAGATGTAAACAAAATTTAGCATATTTTAGACTTATTTTTTTGGTTGGAATTCATTGTTGCAGAAGAGAGGTAACTGCATGAAAAAATTAGCAAATCTTTGATTTATCAAGTATAACACTTGTTTCTTTTATATCTCAAATCAATAATGAAAAATATACAAAATGTCATTTTTGTTCACTTGTGCCCCCCTCTCCCCTACTTCTCATGAATAAGATGTAGAAAAAAATTCGTCATAGGAATTTTATAACGTATGCAGTGTATATAGTGCTCTTGAAAATTAGAGGAAGAGTATTACAGACTATGTAAAGCAATTTTATTTTGTGTGTTTTGGCCTGAAATTTGTGACCAGGATGATTCGTGGGTTTCTCACAAAGCCTCTGTGCAGTATCTGAATGATCTAATGCTTATGATCAGCAGGGACAAAAACTGCCTTACAATTTCAAATTTCTCTAACAAGGAGGGAACAGAAAAACCACTCTGATGATTGTTACTTTTGTTCTTACTATTTCTGTGGCTATAACTAAAAAAACCAAAAACTAATTTCTTATTCTGATAACATTCCATCTATCACACACCCCTTTCCTCATACACTAGGTGGCCAAAAGTATCCGGACACTTTCAAAAATTCACATTTTTACATATAGCTTGATAAATAAGTGATCAATTGTCCTTTAACTTTAGTCATACAAAATATAGGCTTCACCGAACATTTCCAAGTTGAAATTAAATTACCCTTGCATTTGGGGGACGATAAGAAGGGGGGTCGAAAGAATAACCGCTTTTTGACCATAACTCGTTGAAAATAGCTCGGAATAAGCTATGCATTTCAGTAGTTAATTAGCATACTATGTATAATTACTATACAAATTCAAATGAACGTACCACTCTTACTTCCGAAGATATGAAACATTTTTTAAAAAACGGCAATTTTATTTGAAGGGGTTTTGCTCATAACACGCAGAGTTTTTGATCAAACCTTATCAAAACTTCAGGAAAAATGACAAAACATCATAGAAAGAACATACTAAAACGGTAAATAAAAATATTAAAAATCCGATGAGATATGAACGTTAAAAGGAAATAATTTTTCACGGCGCATGCGCGAACGACAGAAATTTCTAACTACAAAAATCTTGTAGCCTGGTATATACTGCATCTTATAAAAAAAGTTCCAGTTGAATATCATGAAAATTGAAAAAGATATCAGCGATCTAGTGAGCTGTATTTCATTCATTCGTAGACAATACATACATAGTGAGGGTCTGTCCACAAAGAGCTATTTTTAAAATAAAGGTTATTTCGTCATCTTTCAAAACCAACGTTAAAGGGGGTTGTCCGGATACTTTTGGCCACCTACTTATAAGGTCTTTTTGGCCGAATGGGCGAAATGTGACTTCTATGCCAAATATAGATTTTTAAACAGTATACAATTTAACATTGAAAAATATGCTCGATTGTCCCCACACTATTTGTGAACAACCCCTCTCCATTTATGAATTGTCTGCAAATGAATGAATTACAGCTCACTAGATCGCTGATATCTTTTTCAATTTTTACGATATTCAACTGGAACTTTTTTTATAAGATGCAGTATACACCAGGCTACAATATTTTTGTAGTTATAAATTTCTGTCTTTCGCGCATGCGCCGTGAAAAATTATTTCCTTTTAACGTTCATATCTCATCGGATTTTTAATATTTTTAAAAACCGTTTTAGTATGTTCTTTCTCTTGTATTTTGTCATCTTTCCTGAAGTTTTGATAAGGTTTGATCAAAAACTCTGCGTGTTATGAGCAAAAACCCTTCAAATAAAATTGCCGTTTTTTAAAAAATGTTTCATATCTTCGGAAGTAAGAGTGGTACGTTCATTTGAATTTGTATAGTAATTATACATAGTATGCTAATTAATTACTGAAATGCATAGCTTATTCCGAGCTATTTTCAAAGAGTTATGGTCAAAAAGCGGTTTTTCTTTCGACCCCCCTTCTTATCGTCCCCCAAATGCAAGGGTAATTTAATTTCAACTTGGAAATGTTCGGTGAAGAATATATTTTGTATGACTAAAGTTAAAGAACAATTGATCACTTATTTCTCGAGTTATATCTAAAAATATAAATTTTTGAATGTGTCCGGATACTTTTGGCCACCTAGTGTAGACTTGGTATTAGTGCCTTTGGATCCAGCTGAATTATCAGTCATTTCTTCAGATCCTTAAAGCTTGAAACATCCAGAAACTCAGACTTTCGATACTGATTATAATCCCTCTAGAGACGATTTCCTCAACCCTTTTTTTAGGTTGAACCTATTGATCTGACTGCCAAAGATATGCATTGTTATCTCCCCTGCACATAACTTTAGGTGTGATGAAGCAGTTGCTTAATGCTGTACCAAAGATGGCACTTATTTCAAATTCATATGAAGAAAGTTTCCAGGTTTATCTGAAGTTAAGCTGAAAGAGGTAATATTTGTAGGTTCAGAAATCCACAAGCTTATGAAACAAAGAATTTTAGACTACATGACAAAAAAAAGAAAAAAGAAGCGTGGGTTGCTTTCAAAGATGTGATGAGTAAATTTCTGGGTAATTACAAGGACTGACTCCAAAAAAATTATAATTTACCTGCTAGACTGTCCAAGCATTGGTCTTAATCTTGTCCAAGCATTGGTCTTAATTTGCTCCATGACTGTTCTGAAATTAAATTTTCTTCATCTGCATGTGCACATTTTCCCAGAAAACGTTAGGATCAGACAGTAAATCACAGGTTGAACAGTTTTACATAGACATCAAAGATAAAGAGTGAAAATATCAAAGAAGTAATGTAAATAGAATCCTTTTTTGCTTTGCTTTTTACCGTTTAAAATTTGCTTTATTTTCAATCACCACAAAATTTCTGGAAAATTTACTAAAAAAAATTCTGTATTATAAAGCCATTTTCTGAATTTTCCTTTAAAATTTTATGAAATTTAATTATTAAAAATGATTTCCTTGAAATCAGAAATTTCTAGTCAAATTATGCTGCATTTTGAACAAGGTTTATACAAAGAATAATTATTTCTTTTACTAAACTGCATGTAATTTATAATTACTCTGTGTTACTTGAATAAACAAACTGTGATCTTTTACATTCAGTTGTCAAACTTCACCCCTCCCCCCCTGAATTGCCTTTTTTCAGTGGATATGATTTTGGCTACCTCTTAAAGCTTTTGACTGACCAGAATTTGCCTGCAAATGAAGCTGAATTTTTCGATTTATTACAATGCTATTTTCCAACTATTTATGATGTCAAATATTTGATGAAAAGCTGTAAAAATCTCAAAGGAGGTTTGCAAGAAGTTGCTGATCAACTTGAGGTGAGATCTTTTATGTGTACAGTACTTGTTTTTTTTTTTTTTTTAATCTCGTTTCTGTATTTTTTTTTAATCTCGTTTCTGTATTTGGGATTCTATGAATTTGGGAATGTTAAGAGTACAATGAGTTAAGAAAATTTATAACTCTGAAAAAAAAGGGGGAATAGGTACTAATTAAAAGAAGACATTATCAGAGCTTAATTATTTGTATTTTAATGCATTTTTGTAATTATTCAGAATTATATTTGAATGATATAATTGTTTATTTTTGACCTAATTTAACTTATTTCACCACCAAGCACGTGCCGTTAATTATTGTCCAGGGTAGGTAGATGTGAAGATTGGTGGAATACGTTAAAAACACACGCAATGTAAATAGGAATGAAATGATATGAATATGAAGGATCTTTACTTACAATTCTTATATATAAATATTTACAAAGATGTTTGTTTAATTGTACAGGAAAGAAATTCCTCTTTCTTTCAAAAATATCCATCTGTGGCGAAAATATCCGTGACATTTATAGAAATTAAAAGTCGGGTCTTGCTCGATTTTATTGCCTCTTTTTTCCTATGGCCGTTAAAACAAGAGATGAAAGCCTTTCATTTGTCATTCTATTCTTCTTAATTCTTTTTATAACAGAAGAAGTTCCGTCTACAAAAGCGATTGCAGTTGGTATAGTCAAAATTAAATGCAGCAACTTCATAGCTTGTGGAAACGTTTGGTTCAGCTCATAAAATAAAATCAAGCGTATTTTTAAAACTATTTTCACAAAGAACGTGTGCCCACAAATAACTGCTTAATCTAATTTTCGTCTCATATTGTCAATACAATTTCCATAATTGTTTCCTAGACTGTTGAATGCCTCCAAAATTGGAAAAGCTTTTTTTTCAATTTATTTCTATCTACTAATTATATGCATTAATTAAAAAATTTGTCATTTTTCTGTGTATTTGTTTTTGAAAAAGTTTAAAAGGAAATCACCATTGGTTAAGGTTTCAACTGAAACATATGAAAAAACTTGATACATGGAAACGTGAAACATTTGAAAATTACGAAAACGTTTATTAGAAAAAAAGCACCTCACAAAAATAGTGAATTGCTGGTGGTTTAGCGTTACATCCTCGTAGGCTACAGAGCTGCAAAGGAAGATTTTTTTCCTACCTCTAGAAGAGGCTGTACTGACGAGAAGGAAGAATCGGTGAGGGCACGGACCGTTCTTTATACTATGAGCAGAATAGTGAGGAAGGTTGAAAAGCAGCAGCGTCCGCTGCTTTTTGACTAAACAAAGATGGAAAAATTCAGTTTTTTCTTTATTTTTTGCCATATTCGCTGCATAATGACACAATATTTTTCCAATCAACTCATTTTTTGTCATTTAATGAAGAGATGAGGTTGGTCTTATTTCTTTGTGGGTAGAAATTGCCTACCCAGACGGCACGTTTCTGTTCACCATTGATGTAAAATATAAGCAAAAGGCTGTTTTTAGGCCATCTAAATTGCGCCAATGAAGAGGCTTGTTTTGATAGCCTCAAAGCAACTGTTTGCTCACTTTTTAATGCTTTTTATTGCATATTATTTGTATGTTTGTCTATATTGTTTCATTTGACCTATAGCTCATTAATTTTGTTAAAGTTGATTCCTGTTGCAATAAAAATTGCCTAAAATTAGTTATACTAAAGTGTAGATGTTTTTGTGGATTTATTTCATTATGACTATAAAATTATCATGTTTCAACTCAATGAGTTCTTCAAAAGTCTTTAATTTTTAATAAATAACAATCTAATTATGTAATAATTCTTCCGGGGATTATTGCAATTTTTGCTTCAAATATATCTAATATCAGTAGAATTTCATTTTCTTTGACCACTCAGGACTTTTTGCAAAAAACAGGACAAAATAGCTACTCATCTCTAAGCCATACTAAAGACAGGAATAAAATATTTTCCTTAGAAAATGAAGCTAAACTTGTCACAAGAGTATGATTTTATGGAGGTGTCTTCAGTGTTTGTGCCTTACCCCCACCTTAAAAGAGGCTCCCAATTTTGAAGTATTTTTTAATAATTTAACCACTTCATTAAAAGGTATTCAGTGTAACACACACACACAAAAAAAAAAAAAAAAGTTTTAAGATTTACTGTCCTGTTTTGTAGTTTAAAAAGAACAAAATTTAAGCAATGATTTTTTCTTTCTTTTTTAGTAGATGGCATTAGTTAGATCTGATTAAAGAATAAGTGTAACATATTGAGCACAAAATATCAAAACTGCTTGAAAAATAATGAAATATTTAAAAGAAATAAAAAAATACATCATTCATGGACAAAAAGGTAGCGGGGATTTATGAAAAAAGTAATTTATATGCTGATTTAAAGGTCTTTTTCAAATGGAATGTGTGATTACAATGCTTGCTGAACTACCCCTCCAATTGTGATATTCTGCCATATGTTGGCCACATCAATAAATATGCAATAATGCAATTTAATTGTCTTGTAATGTGGAATGGATCATGTTTTTGGAAACTTGTTTATGAAATTTCAGTTAGAGACACCCCAATAATGGAAAAGTAACAACATGACAATCTGTAAGAGGAGAAAGGCGTTTTCCTGGATCCTGTGACACATAAAAGGAACTGTTGTTAAAAATTTTAAATATATTTTTGGTAGAGGAGGCCCTAATTTTTCTAAGTGCTGAGGCAGGCCCCCACTTTTTTAAATTCGTCAGTTCACAAATAAAACACACACACAATAAAATAAATAGATAGTCGAAATTCATTTTTAATCCAAATAAAATAGCTAAAATAGGCCCCCGCCTCCCCCCCCCAGTAGTGTTGTCACCTTTTGGTTCAAATCCTTTCTTGAGGGAGAAAATAGATATTTTCAGCCAAGTGGATGTTTTAGGCTTAGAGACAATGTTTATCCTCCTGTTTTGAGATGATGTTTTCACATTGGTTTCACATTTTTATGGTTAATTTTCTTATGGCAAATATATTTTTAAAAATATTGTAAAAAGGAAGAAATAAAATAGCTGAAATCTTTGATCAGTTAATCTCTAGATTTTGTAAATTATGAGAATTATAGTTATGGGACAGGGCATGTGAATGATCTTTCACTGAAAATTTATTTTTACTGGAATAGAAATATAAACTTTGGCATGATTATATATTAAAAGCAGAGTGCTAAACAAGTATAAAACAATCCCAATAGAATTCTTTTAAGAAATAAAATAAAAAAACTATCAGTATGAAACTGTTTTTCCTACTTTTGTAGTCAAATCACCGATATGGTTGATTTTTCAATGACTTAACTGCTTGGTAGTACATTTATTGACAAGTTATTTTTGTCGGACACCTTTATAACAATTTTGAAACGATTGAATTTGATATCAGAACCATATTATTGTAGTATATTCAAAACTGCTGTGCAATCACTGAATGGTTTTGAAAACATATAGAGAAAAAGCATTTTGTTTTTAGTTAGTGAAATATTGATTTTTTAAATTTATTTTTTGTTTCAGTTGGAAAGAATTGGGCCTCAACATCAAGCTGGTAGTGACAGTTTGTTAACAGGGATTGCATTTTTCAAGATGCGAGAAGTTTGTATTTAGTTTTAATGATTCTGATATTTTATACATTTTTGTTATTTAGAAACATACTAAAATTGAGTAGGGTTGGTTAGGGTAAGTGGGCCCCCTTTTTAGAACAGTTCGTTTTTCAAGCCTTATACAAAAGTTTTAAAGCAAAACAGCTTACATTTTTTGACTTATTTTGTCTTGGACATTATTGATAAATACAAGTTCAGCATTGTTTCCTAAAAAAATGCTTTAAATATTTTTAGCTATCTTATTCTTTACAAAATGGCCTGGGGGGCCCACTTACCTCCTAGGAAGGGGTAAGTGTGCCACCCTCCATTTATTTATATTTAAAGTGAGCATATTTTGGAAAGGTTTTTGTGGGTCCTACCTGACAATGTACGGAAAATTTTAGTAGGGAATATTTTTCTGTAAATAGTATCCATTAATGAGACATCTACTCACATTTAAATGTGCATGACAGAAAATTATAAAGCGGAATACAAAACAATTATGTCTGTCAAATTCATTAAAAGCTGTTAGGCATATTTTTTGCTTTTACATATAAAATAATGTTGAATAAATATAATGAAGTCGATTAATATCAATTTTGGTAAAATAGAAAAAAAATTATAGGTTGAAAAAAAAATTAAAGCACTTAATGGCAGTGTCTTTTTGAAGTTTTCTGAGGGAGAAACATTATCATTTTATCTTCAGTTATAATTCTAACATCACCTACATCAAACCAATAAAAAGTGTAGTTATTTCTACTCTTTCTATCAAATTTTGAAGTATTTTTTTTTTATTTGTACCATATTTTAAAATTAAACCTTCAAAATACTTTATGGTTTTCTTTGATGCAAGTTTTACAGATACATAGTTACCAGCTTTTGCAGTTTTTGTAGCTGAACCATCAGATTCTTCTAAGTCTCCATAATTATCTTTCATTCCGTCATAGAAATTGCTTCATCAAAACTACTTTTGATTTTGAAATCATCATTATTATGAGGGGGCCCACTTACACCATAGTGAGGGGACCCACTTACCCTAATGGAGAAAAACCACCGGGTAAGTGGGACCCCTCCCCTTAAACACTTATTAATAATACTTTGCATAAAAATTCTTATTGCAAAGTGTATTTTAGGTTAAACCCTACAAGAAAACTTGATGAACATAGAAAAAATAATAAAAATTAACACTGAAACACTTCTTTGAAAAATGTTGCTTGAACTCACAAAAAATAAAAATTTTTTTTGGAAATTTTTTTGACATAAATTACATGATCCAAAAAAAAAAGTTCCATGAAACCCAAATATATGCAAAAGCAATCACTGTGATGTAATTTTACATGATCAGTACAAAAAAGTATAAAAACCATATGCGCATTTCAGTTTTAAGGGGGGTGGCCCATACCCCAGTGGCCCACTTACCCGAACCGACCCTATTTGATTTTGCTGCATGCATTGAATTTCAAATAAAGCACTGTCTGGTTTTGTGGGAAGTTATTAAGATTAATGAAAAGCTTTCAAACTATTTTTATTTGTTAAGTCTAGTAACTCAAATGTTTATAGTAAACTGCAGTCTGATATTTTTAGATATTTTTCTGGTCCTCTTAAGTTTTGATGAATAGCAGCTTGTAAAATTAACTCTGAAAGAATGAAACTAATTTTGAGGCTTTAAAGTAACTAAAACAACACTAAGTACTACATTGACTTTCATAGTTGTTAGGTTGTTTATGGTGATGATTAAGAAGTTAATTAAGTGCCATTAATTAAATTAATTGGCAGTGAAATTGAACTTAGTGTTGTAAATTAGTTAATGTCCAAACTGTGTAAAACCTTATTCTCCCATAAAGTTAAAATTGTTCAGGAGGGGAGGGCGGGGAAGGAGGGTTCACTTAAAAGGTTTTGTTTTTGAGAAAATATGTTGTTCTCAAAAGCAGACTTTATTTTGTTTAATGTTTACAGCACCTTAGTTTTTGTGTTTGTGCCTTAATAATTTGATACATAAATGATCTGAAGTTTTTGCTGCATAAATATACTTTGTTTTGGATATTCATGGAATGACTGACAAATTTCACATTTCTGGTTTTGAGTGATTAATTAATAAATCTGCAAGAAATAGTTGAGAGTAGGCATATCCCAAAGTACATAGTTTTTACTTTTACATGAAAAGTAGAGTTTGAATGAAATTTGCATGAAATTATTGCATTTCGTAAAGCATTGATACATTGTGTAATTTACTTGAAATTCAGTTTGGTCAATTTTGAAAGCAATCTCAGCAAGTTTCTGCGTCCATTCGAAATAGTGGATAAATAATAAATGTTGTTACTAATGTCCAGAGACAAAGAAGCAGTTAAAACAGTAAGCTTGTAAATGAAATTAGAATTTGAAGCATAATGATCAACATATCAGCTAACTGTTTCGGAATTGGCTTGAAATTTTGTAATTTTGGTTGTTTTTAATGCTTTTGCGCATGTTCTTGTTTTTTATGAAATTCAATGGCCTCTTGATTTTATTTTTTAACTCGCTATGAACTTTCATAATTCTTCCTCTGTCTCTTGAGTATGCAATATTTCAACATTTCTTTCTTTGATTGCTACTGCTATAATCTTTTTTTTGAAAGGGGGGGGGGATTTTAAAATTAACTCTATTTGTTATAAATGTTGTACATTTTTATGTATTTAATTTTTCTTCGTTTATACGACTATGCAATGTGACAATTACATGATGTTTTTTGTTCAACTTGAGAATATTGCGTTGCATACAGATTATTAATTCCCAATGTTACTTTTTAAAGAACTTATTTTTACTACATAAATAATTAAAAGTAAAAGCTTTGGTTCTAGTTTGAAGGGCTTCAAATTTGATAAGAAATTGTTGTTTCATTTAGTGCAGCTTGATATTTTACATTGACTCATACGTTATCAAAATTTTATGGTATACAAAGATGAACTATATAATTTATGGCAAGAAAGCCAAAACTTTTATTTATAAAGTTAATATAGTACTATTGAATAAAATGCTTATGACATCATATGTTGTATGATCTGAGGAGCATAACACACAGAATTTCCTTGTTTGTTATCCTTGACACCTTTTATTTAAAATGAAAATTTACCTTTTTCTTGTAAGTTTTTAAATGTAGCTAACTCATATTTATGTATTAGATTAGTTGAATGGTATCTGATTTAAGTTTTCTTAAAGCTGTGTCAATTAATGTAATTATTTTTGCAGATGTTCTTTGAAGATAATATTGACGATGATAAGTATTGTGGTCATTTATATGGTCTTGGTAACTGTTATATCCCTGGAAATTTTCAAGATGATGCACTGCCTTCCTCATCATCTGTTCCTGCTTAAAGTTAAATAATCTTACTGTTACTTCAAGTTAAAAGTTTTATGAAAATGTTTTAGTCGAAAGTATATTTTGGTTCTTTTTCAAAAAGAGGATAAAAATTTTTAATATTTTACAAAAGATTTTAAAACTTAAATTGTTTTGTTTGATTTTTCCAATAAAATTGTCTCTGTTGAAAAAGAAAGGATATAACAAATTAAGTTATGAAATCATTTTCATCTGAAATTATGTCATCCTCCATAAAGTTGTCATTTGTTTAGCATGCTCTTAAACTGTTCTATAAATGTTTTGGAACATTTTATATTGTTTTTGAAGGTTTTTTCTTTGTTTTATTGCCTTTATATAAATTTTACCTTGAAATTTAATTCTCATAAGCAATGCTTTCAGAACTAGTCAGCTATTGTCTTTCAATATTTAGAAAATTGCAAGTCATGTTATTTCTTTTGTTTCATTTGACGTTATTTTATCTGTATATAAATTCAACTAAATAGTTTTTATAAAATAAAAATCATTTTCATTATAACCAGTGTATTTTGTTCATTTAATCAAATCTCTGCATATATTAATGAAACACGGAGGGAAAAAAACGTTAAAAATAAGAAATGTTGACTGGTATCTATCCGAATGAAAATAGGTTAATTTAAGTCAAAAGAACTTGTAATAGAAACACAGTACAGCCGACTCTCGTTATAACGACCAGACATTATAAAGACCATTCCATTATAATGACCAATGGGAAAACCCCAACTTTACTTGTATATACTCTGTTAATTTACTTTCGGTATAGCAACCTTTCTATGTCGTCTAATCCATTATAGCGATCAAATTCAGCGAACACTATGTTCGGCATTTTTCCAAATAGAACATGTTTCTAAATTTTTGATTAATGTTTCCAAACAAAGTGTAAGGACTTTTCAGCGTACAGTGCAAGTTTGGGGAAGGAGGCAATTATGATCTTCAGATGAAGGGGGACTAAGAAGGCTTACAACGATAGCTCCTAGTATAAAAATGTTTCTTATTTTAAAATGTTTTACTGGACACTCATCAAAACTGAAATGAAAAATTATGTTTTGCAAAAAGGCTAATAACTATTTCTGATTCTTTCCGAAATATAGATGATTTGAAAGTATGCAATAACTTTTGTTCCTATATTTTCTAATTAAAAATATGTTTAATATTTTTATAGTATTTTGCACTAATATATTTTTCAATTCTAATGAAAAAAAAATAATAATTTGAATACTTTGTTGAAATCTTTAAAAATCTCCAATTTTAATGAAAGCACTGAATATGCTCGATGCATGTGCATTTAAAAAAATTCTTCCTCTTGTAGCGATCACTTGTTATAAAGACCTTTTTCTGCGGGACGGAGATGGTCGTTATATCAAGCATCAACTGTACATTAATTAAGATCAGACAATTTTCAGTTTCACTAATGAAAACCATTCTTCATGTTATTTAGTGTAGACTCTTTCAGTTTCCTAACTAAAGAAACTTAAAAAGAGCCAATTACTTTTTAACGTATATCTAACATATGACTCTTTAACTATTAAAACAAACTTTAAAGCTTGTGCTTTTGCCTTTTACCACTTACTGACTAAATCTACAAGTTATTAACATTATTTTACTGAAACCGTTACATTCATTTACATTTTTGTATGAAATGTTTTACTTGACTGTCAATAAAAAGAAGTCCAAAAAAAAAGAAGCATGTTTGTTTTTCCTCTAAGAAAGTTTGCAAGTCTTTTTATCAGTTACTCGCTGCGTTACCCGTTGTTTCACGGGCTACCTCTGAACAAAAGATTAAGAGCCATTATTTAGAAAATCGAACAAAAAAGGGAAATTTTGGCAGTAACCATTTTTGATTTTCCTCATTTTTTTATATGTCAAAGTAGGTCATGAGAAATGAACATTCTGAAGTTTGTAGCCTCCCAAAAAATTTTGTTCTCTCGGTAAAAATTCCCAAAGTTTGATGTTATGCTGTGCTTTTTTGGTAAAACGGCTGAAAGACCCATTTCAGTGCGCTGTAGTTTTTTACAGAAACGCCCCCCCATGGTTATATTTACATTTATTGATTGTACAGTGTGTAGTTATGAGGACCCCATAGTTATTTGAGTTGGGGTGTGTTGCTTTCTTAAGTTAAGGGGCCTCAAAGTATAGCTTTTAGACCATTTTCGCTTGACTTTGAACTGCTTTATTTCCCCCCTAAAAGCAACCCCCGAAATTTTTTTAACATATACTGAAAATTTATACTATTAAGAGAATATGTGGTATGAAAATTGTTTAATATCTCATTGCTTTGAAGAGAAAAAGACTTAGACATTTTTCAAATTTTCAAAATTGGCGGTTTTTTGATTGCACTTAACTCAAAACAGCAACTTTAGGAAAAAAAGCTTTTATGGATTATGGAACCAAATGTGTAGAATAACGTAAAAAAGAAAGTTGCGTGGGGTCTCGTCTTGTTTTCAAGAAAATAATTTTTTTTGTAGCTCATTTTAATGCTTTTTTCTCATAGTAAAATGTGTCCATCAAGTAGGTCAGATCTGCTGAAACTCTAAGTGTATAGTAATGATATATTTAAATTTGTATGGGGAAAGAGAAGAAGACTAAAAACACTTAATTTTTCGTTTAACTTTCGTTTTTACGTTATTCTACACATCTGTAGGTTCCATAATCCATAAAAGCTTTTTTTTCCTAGAGTTGCTGTTTTGAGTTAAATGCGATCAAAAAACCACAAATTTTGAAAATTCGAAAAATGTCTAAGTCTTTTTCTCTTCAAAGCAATGAGATATTAAACAATTTTCGTACCACGTATTCTCTTAATAGTATTAATTTTCAGTATATGTTAAAAAAATTTCGGGGGGTTGCTTTTAGGGGGGATAACGCAGTTCAAATTCGAGCGAAAATGGTCTAAAAACCATACTTTGCGGCCCCTTAACTGAAGAAAGCAACACACCCCAACCCAAATAACTATGGGGTCCTCATAACTACACACTGTACAATTAATAAATGTAAACATAACCATGGGGTGGCTTTCTGTAAAAAACTACAGCGCACTGAAATGGGTCTTTCAGCGGTTATGCCAAGAAAGCGCTGCATAACATCAAACTTTGGGAATTTTTACCGAGCGAACAACATTTTTTGGGGGGCTACAAAGTTCAGAATGTTCATTTCTCATGACCTACTTTGACATATAAAAAAATGAGGAAAATCAGAAATGGTTACTGCCACACCTTGTCTGAATTTCAAAATAATGGCTCTTAACAAAAAATGAGAAAAAAGAATTCCTTTGTAATTATAATGGATATCAGTTGTTACTTCAAACACCTTTATTTAGGGCATAGCTGAGCCCCGTGGTTTCACATGTGTTAGTAAGACAACAATCTATTAGAAAACTATTTTAAGTGTACCACAGTCAGGCCCGTCATTTAGGGGGGGGGGGTCAATTGCCCCCCCCTGGCTTTGAGAAATCAATGTATTTACATATAAGTGGGCGTGGTTTTTGCTGTTTTCCGATGAAATTGAGTTGTGTTTTCACCCTTTGCCCCCCCCCCCCTGGAAAAACTTGAAATGACGTCCCTGACCACAGTATGATATGTATATGATAAACATATGGGGAAATTCCAAAAATTAAAGAACCTTTGAAAAAAAATTAGTAAGATGCCCAGTCATATCAAATATGGATAGATATAATAGTATTTAATATAAAGAACATATTTTAAAGTACTTCTCTATACACGATACTTTTAGTTTTATTTTCGTTTGGTAGTAGAACATACTGGTTTTCTCCACTACCTGACCATCTCTCGAGAAGAGTGAAAACTAATCCACTTGTGCTTTTTGACCATTATTATTTTTAAACTATTACAAAAACTCTTTACATATAGTGTAATGGTATATAACCTAAAGCCTTCCTGATTAAATGAACACCAACACAAAAAGAATTTTTCTATTCGAACCGGTGGTTCCTGAGATTAGCGCGTTCAAACAAAGAAGCTCTTCAGTATGGATTTACTTTATTAATTTTCTTTATGTAAGGGATAAATAGGAAGACAAGCTTCGCATGATTTATGTATCTATTTCTCATTATTTAAAGAAATAAGAAATAACGGCCCATAGTGACACTCATAGCTCATGAAAAAAATATTTTGGTATCTTTTAATATTTAGGCCCTCAGCCTGGTCTTTGAAATCTCGCCAAATATTGGGTCATTTAAAAAGTCTCCGCGCTTTTTTCGTAAGTTTTTGAGTAAGAATTTTTTTATTTGAAAATTAATTTTAATCTAATTGCATATGCTTATTATTATTTATGACCTTTGGCTATTCCCTCGGTCGCTGCATAATTTCATTGGTGTAAAACTTCTGAGGTTTATCGGCGAAAAACTTAGCCAAGTGATTTTCAGCGACTGTTCAGTTAGCCAATTTTTTGCCATCAAAAGAATTTTTCAGAGACTGAAACTAATGATAATCAAAATTAGCAAGGTCCGGCCCATACGTTAGATGCACCAAAAGTTCATAACCAAGTTTCTTCGATTTATTCTAAGTCATCAAATATGAGTGTGGCTTAGCATTATTATGGTGGAACACAACTCCTTTTCTGTTGGCCAATTCTGGTCGCATTTTCTTGATTGCTTCATTGAAACAGTTGAGTTATGCACAATAGAGGACAGACTTTACTGTTGCACCAGGTTGTATCAGTTCATTATGAGCAATGTCCTTCCATTTCTACGAAACACCTTTTGACCGTCAATCCTGGATTTGAAGTCGTTTGTGGTAGGTCACAGCCCTTTACCGAGATCGCATGCATTTCATTGTCTCGTATCTAATCCATTTTTCATCTCCTGTAATAATTTGCTTCAAAAAGAATCGATTTCGGATCTCCTTAGAAGCGTTTTACTGATGGTAGCTCTGTCGATCAATTTTTTTTTCGGTAATTCTTGTGTCACCCAAACATGGAGCTTCTTTGAGCAACCTGTTCTCTTCAGAGGATCCCAAACTGTTATGTGGTTGATGTTAAGTGTCTCCTCCATCTTTTAAGAGCTTACGCGTTGGTCCCGCTAAACCAGTTGAAAAACTTCATCGACTTTTTCAGTGAATAGCCGACCAGAGAGAGGTGTATCTTTGACATTGAAATTTTCCGGAACGGAATAGATTATACCTCTTTTGATTACGGCGTTCACTCATTGCATCCTTACATAACATTTTTAAAAAACATCGGCCCTTCTTGTGGCGTTCTTATCTTTTTGGCAGTGAAAAAGCATTACCTATCGTATTTTTCAGATATTTCAGTCATTTTTAAAGCGCTATAACTTTTTACTCGATTGGCGAAATACTTGAACGTGGTCACAAAAAGGTAACCTGAAATGCCACCTTTCAAACGAATACTCATATAACGCAATTGGATTAGTGTTGCTCGAAAAATATACGTCAAACCATCTGGTTAGAAAAAAGCGCGAGGACTTTTTAAATGACCTAATACATAAGAACATTATATTTTAATTTTTATTAAAAAAATATATTTTATTTTTTATTAAAAAAAAATGTATGATTTTTTTCAATTGCCTTTAGCATAAGTAGTTCCTCAGTAAGACTTTGTCAATGAGAAAATTTTCAGATATCATTAAATATTTCAGCCCTCTGCTGAGCCAAAGAAATTCATAACATTTGGCCCCTTTCGATATTCAACCTTTTGAAGCAAAATTTTTATTTTAACATATTTTTTTAAATAAAAATAATTTTGCTCTTTGTGCTCATGTCTTGATCTGACCTTGCGAATTAAAACTTAAGTTGTCTGTATAGAACATTAAAGCCTACGTTACAAAGTTCCTTCAGGACAACTTGGCTAAAGAGTTTTAGGTTACCTTCTATAGAAGAAAATTGACACTGCGCAAGTGTGTGTTTGTAAAGAAGGTTTTTATTTTAAAGAATTTTGACATTTTGTGCAGATTGGATCAAAAAACCAATTTTTATGAAACCATGCTCATTACCTTTATAGTGCATTTTGTATGTTCACAAATAAAAAGACTTGTATTGTATGATTTTGGATAATGCTTAAATCCCATTGATTTTCATCAGATGAACTTTGAAATTTTTATTTTAACAAGATAAAATTCTTACTTATATTGCTGTTATCTCAAGAACTTACGTTATTGCTCATAACACTGCTGTGAAGTCGCATGAATCGCCAGCTCAATGAAAATCTTGCGAAATACGATTGAGGGAGACTTATACCTTGATAACATTGTACCTTGAAACGTTTGAACTAGCCCCCACTGGTGTTGCTATGTGTTGCATCTTTCTAGGTCTAAAGTCTTTTCTTGGGAGGTATAATTTGTCAGTGTAGTTTTATCAGTGCAAGACAACGTTTGTGTTGCGAAGTGATAAAAAAGTTATGGTTCTTTATACTATCTAGTAACCAAATTTCATACCAATTTTAATGAGAAAAATGTGAGGTTTGGGTAGTTTCCATTTTTCCAGAATAAAAGTCCATGTTGTACCTTGGAACAAAAAGGGTCTTGTATCTTGGAATATATGAGGAACAGTTTTCTTCCACAGAAGACAGTTCTTCACATGTCTTTCCACAAGAAGAAGACGACAAGGAAATAAACCCCCTTTTAGCTACCAGCATCTGAGTTGGAGCATTTGTTCTGGTAAAATTTCTCGGCAAAAGAAGCATAATTCATTATGTAGGCTTTATCACCAAAAAACTGTCACAAAGAGAGTTCGAACTGAGCTACTTGAGAAAATTTCTCAGCAATTCATTTATTTACTCATCAATGCCTGATATCGCTTCTATAGATGTCCAAGACATTGCAGCTCTTTTTCCTGATCCAGCTGCAGAAGGGAGCGACCGGACCAAAGGAAAGAAAATCTTTAAGTTCCCATTTTATAAAATGATTGTGAAAAAAAAAAAGGAAAGTCTCAAGAGAAAAATTCCCAAGTCAAAGTGGAAAGTCATAGTCAACGTCAAAACCCAGGGAAAACTCCTAAAACTTCAACCTTTTTTTTGTTCATGTTTTGTCAGTTTATTGATTCGTTTTTATTGAAAGATTTGCGTTTATTGTATTACGTGGTTATTGATTCAGAATTATTATTTCTATTAACGTTTTCAAGTCGTTTTTTACTGCTATTACTATAAATAAAAGTGTTTCATTTACTGAATTCTTAATTTTTCCTCAAAAATACCAAGCGTTCCAAGGTACAACGCTCCCCGTTTCAAGGTACATGACCGTTGTTGTACCTTGGAACAAAAACGTCCCTTAGGATTTCCTTCATAACTTCTCCCATTCCTGATTTAATAACAATTTTGGTACGCATAACTGTAAGTCAGGACTCTTGTAAGGTGTTAGAACCAAAAGTTGGGCAATATCGACGAATTTCAAAGCACTATCTCCAAAAAACTGAAAAGTGTTCCAAGGTACAACGGCTACCTCATATACATAGTTCAATTTGCTTGTGATGAACAGAATTAAATTACTGCTAATGGTATCTTCGACTGCATATCGAGACATAGGGCAAAAATACTAACGATGGTTACTCAATATTTCTTTTTGGGAGTTATAATATAATAGTTTTGTGATTTGAACTATACATTTGTCATCGCCGGGCTAAGTTTGTAACCGTTCCTTGTTTGTGTTTATTGACTTTGTAACACCTTTTCAATCTATTACACTTTCTAAGTTCAACTTTCTTTTGATGATTAATCTATATAGAACAAATATTGAAATGAAAAAAAAAGAAAAACTTATTTTGATTTGATTTTAATTTGACATATGTTTATAAAATATAAATTATCATTGGGAAAAGATGCATAGAAAATATAGTGATACTAATGAAAGATATGTCTAAGTGAAACAATAATAATGAATCTTTAATTTAAACTCTGATGATCAATTAATTCCTCCTTGCAGCTCCATGGCATGTGGTACAGTTGTTCCATTGACTTCTACTGAGGATAAAGTTGAATTTTTCCTTTCTGTAAAATTAAAAGCGTATTACACACACATACATATACAAATGTTTCACTTTAACATGCATGACCTTTATTATCGCAACTGTTCGTCCTAGGTGTATACTTTTAATGCAAAATGCTCAAAATGAGGTGCAGAGTGAAGATAATAAAAGTCTCAAGCGAAAAAAAAAGTTCAGTAAAAAAAAAAAAAAACGAAATCTAACTTTTTATACGGATCCTAGGCCCACTAACTTATATTTAGAGAAATCAAGAGCATAAAAAACTATTCAAACACAGAAAGTTCAACATTAGTACGACCAATATTCACCGAGATTTGAAACGCAGCGTTTTGTGACCTACACCACTTTACACGATTTCTGTCAATAAAACTATTTGGGGGAAAATATAGCCGCTAACGGTTTCAGTAGAATGACAACCGGTCACTCTACTGAAAGGGCGATACTTTCAGATCTTATTCTCTGCGCGTGCCCCTTAAGGCTTTAAACTTGAATGCCTCTTCGAGTTTTGATCGCAAATCTATCAAATTGATTTGTATTGGATTTTATTTTGAATTGAGATTTTTTCCTTAAACATAAAAGTTAGGAGACCTGCAGGTCCATACACACAAACACAAAGTCGAGTTTCGATAACTCGAAGTCTCTGAACAACGGCTAAAAGCTTCGAGACAAAAGAATATTCGAGTTATCGAGATTCTACTGTTATGTATGCACATGTATTATATTATATATACATGCTTAAAAACTTAACAGGAGATTTAAAAAAAAAAAAAAAAAACCATTTCGCGCTCAGCCGATCTAATTTTTTTCTCAAAGGAATGAGTTTTCGTTTTAATTCCCTTTCATGTACGACTTTATTCAGTGTTCTTTTTTTAGGTTAGAAGTATTGTCTAATTACTTACAGATACAATAATTTAGAGTCAGCTGGTTTTGAAATAAATTGATCCTTTTTTTCCCTATTAAATTTACATGGTATCTCAACTTCATGCTATGTATTAGCCCATGAAATAAAATAAGTGCGTTGATCAAGCAATTTATTATAACGATGTTGATGTTACAGTTGCGTTTTTACAGTGGCCGTTCAGTAGAAGCATGGGTTGAGCTGATTTTGAAAAACAAAATCGTTTTTTTTACTGCAGTATTCGACCTGATTGAGAGGGACTTAATCCAAATCGCATTTTAATGTGATAGTATCGACCAAAAAGTATCAAATTCCTGAAGAGAATAAAAACTCCTGAATATTAATGGATTGATCTTGTTTTATGACTTAACTTCTCACAAATGCTTATGCTAATATGAGTTATAAATTTTTAGTGACTATCTTCTTTTTTCCCCATAAAAATATAAATAAGTAAATAAAGTGTTATTGCTTCTATTAGAGTAAATTAAAAACAGGTTATATTTTACGAAAACGGGAAAGTTTGGATTGTATTTGTTGAAAAAAAAGTTAAAATAAATACTCGCAAGAAATTAAAAGAAAGTATTTTAAAGGCTAGGTAATTAAAGCTAGACTCAGCAGAGCTAAGAAATTTGTAATTTACTATATTTTTTGATATTGTGTTATTCTTAGCGCGTGTAAATAACACAACATAAACTTGTCGAGCGATTGAAGAGATATTGACAAGTTGGCATAATTTTTTCGACAAATTTGGCAAGAGATAGCGAAATGTCATCAGTTTGGTGACTTTTCCAACCTTATCTAGTAGATGTGTCCAGAAACTTTTGGTGTTTTTAAATTAAAAAAGAAAAAAAATGAATAAGACTTTCTTTGATTTTCAGAATTAACTGTGAGTTGACCAGCTGTGAGCATTGAAAGAGTTTGTTTGAGTTCTGTATAGTAAAACTTAAGCGTGCTGATTTTGTCATAAAGTTATTGTGGCACCCTACCCCTGTATTGAAACTTTACCATTCAAACCATGGACTAAACAACTTTAGCCACAGACTGAAGTAATTTTCGTCATTTGGGGGCTCTTAAACTGCGGTGGCCCCAGGTCATGGCCTAGTTGGCCTATTCAGTAATCAGACCCTGAATATATGTACAAATAAAGTCGTTAGTTCGAATATCATTTCAAGTTAGGGTTTTAAACGGTCAGGCCCGGCATTTAGGAGATTAGGAGAGGGTGTCAGTTACCCCCTCCCCCCTGGAATTTGGAAACACAATGAAATCATGAATTTTTGTGTGTATTTAGTTGTTTTTTCAATATAAAACGCATTGAATACAAACCCTTTGTCCCCCTCTCCTTCTGGAAATTTTTGAAACGACGGGCTTGCAAACAGCATGTAAATTTTAAAAAGAGAAATGATTTGCATGCACAGCCCAGTAAATTACTTGAATTTTATTGAGTTGAAAGACTAATTATTTTTTATTGTTATTTTTTCGTTTAATTATTTACAAAATAACAGACCTAAATATATGCTTTATTTGTGGGATTATTAAATAGTTTTCCAATGTTTGAGGTTTATTAATCTAATTGAAAATGCTGTGTAGCTGCATTTTTTTTTTGCCGATTTGGAGAACATTGCAATAGTTTTTAATGTGGTGAAACGTCATTAATAAGAACGAAATATTAAAGGGAACGGTTCGGACAAACGAATAGCTCGGTTGATCAAACATGATTAGTTAAAAAATATTTTTTTCTGAACTATATGTTGAAATAGGCACATATATTTCACAGCCACTGCACTTCAATTTCCATTTCCTTAAATCTCATTATTTATTATTTGTGATTACCGTTTAAAGTACTAAGCTTCGTTTCATTTTATCACTTAAAATCCACCACGTGGTAACACATCATTTACAGCATACACTGCGATGTAAAAGTTTAGACAAAATGCAAATATATGAATTAAAAAAAAACTATTCATTGAAATGCTTTCAAATTTCTACTGCAGTTACATAATATGGTCCCAAATACGTGTCTGGGTTTTTTTTAAAAAAATATAACCGAAACGAAAATCGGAAATTACAAAAGACATTTTTTGTTGCTGTTTCGAAAGCTTAGACAAAAGTCAGATTTTATGCAAATATCTCTTAAAATGTGATTGGTGGAGGAAAGGCGGGACTTTATTATTCGAATATAAAGTGCAGAAATTGCTGAATGAACAATTAAAATCCTAAAAGCTCTGTAGTTTGCGTGTAAAGAATATGGGAAAGTTTCGAAGCCGAAATTTGACAATGAATCTACTTTATTAATATTTTGTCTTTTAAATCGGCTCTAGTATGATAGTACATTGTTTTTTACTTCGTGGAGAGCAAATTCAGACATGCATATCAATAAAAAAGGCTAAGAAAAATTATTTCTTAAGGTTGAAAGAATTGAAAAATTGGCTCGAACTGCCGAGTCGCCCCTTAATACTGCAAAACTTCGACTTGGGTCAAAAACAGCATGTTACAGCATAAGTAGATGAACAACTGAATAGGAATGCATAAAAAAAAAAAAAATTGTGCTTGAGCCTTTTCAGACATAGTGTCCCAAATAAGCTAGATTTTAATCGTAAAAGCAGCACAGATTATAATCATTGGATCTTTTCTCAAGTCCCGCTAATAGAATTATAATTTATCTAGGCCATCCTAATTTTAATAATTTTTATCAGAGAAAGTAACATTCATTTTTTAGTTATGATGATTCATATACTGTTTTTCCCATTAAAATCTGGCTTATTTGGGACACTCTGTCTGAAAAGGCTCAAGCACAATTTTTTGTTTTTTAATGCATTCCGATTCAGTTGTTCATCTACTTATGCTGTCATATGCTGTTTTTGACTAAAGTTGAAGTTTTGCAGTATTAAGGGGCGAATCGGCAGTTCGAGCCAATGTTTTAATTCTTTCATCCTTGAGAAATAATTTTTCTTGGCCTTCTTTATCGATACGCATGTCTGAGTTTGCTCTTCACGAAGTAAAAAACAATGTACTGCCATACTAGAGCCTATTTAAAAGACAAAATATTAATAAAGTAGGTTCATTTTCAAATTTCGGCTTCGAAACTTTCTCATCTTCTTTACACGCAAACTACAGAGCTTTTGGGATTTTAGCAATCTCTGCACTTAATATTCGAATAATAAGTCCCGCCTTTCCTGCACCAATCACATTTGAAGATATATTCGCATAAAACGTGACTTTTGTCTGAACTTTTGAAACAGTAAAAAAAAAAAAAAAGTCTTTTGTAATTTCCGATTTTCGTTTCGGTTATATTTTTAAAAACTCCCGACACGTATTTGAAACCACATTCTCTACCTGCAGTAGAAATTTGAAAGCATTTCGCTGAATAGTTTTCTTTTTATTCATATATTTGCATTTTGTCTAAACTTTTGCATCGCAGTGTATATAATACAATCCATTCCAAAATCAGCACAGCACTTGCGTAGAAGTTAAAAATTACTGAAAAATAACCTAAACGAAATACATTACGTGGGCAAAAGAATTCGGACACATTCAGTGATGAACTTTGTTTCGAACTTCTGGAGAAATACCTGATAAATTGTTATGCGATTTTGGTCGTGTAAAAGGAATGTTTGAACTCACAATCGTTGTGAGTTCAATCGAATGTTTGAAATCAATCACGCGATCTTTTCGCATTTCACATAGTCTTTCAAGGGCCCAATAACAGATTGAAGAAGAAACGTTTTTATTTTCGATCGTTCTGTATCGTAGAAAGTTGGTAAAACTGTAAATTTCATAACATACACTAAATTATAAGAAATTTGGCTACAAAGCTATGAAAATAATAGATTTGCTGTTTTTTGCACATGAGCATAGGAAAACTAATTTCTTAAGTGTTCATATTTCATGAATTAAAATGACATTATTCATGAATTGAATTAAAATATATAACTAAATAAATAAATTAAAAAAAATCTTACCTTTACTGCTAAAACTGGAATGAAATTTGATGGATGCTCGTCTTGTTCGGGTTATTGGAGTTTCTTTTCTTAGCCAAACTAAATGCAAAATAGAATAAATCAGGGCTACGGCCCCCGAAATGCCGCCCATGACTCGAAATGCAGCACGTGATCCTAAACTGCTAATTAAACTGCCTCCAATGAGGCTCCCAGATCCTTGACCTGTTGAAACGAAAGGATAATTTTAAATTTCTTTACTTCAGCATAATTTATCCATTAGAATAATGTATCATAATTATTTATTCATGTTCTTATCAAATTTTTAGTTTGTGAGCAAGTTTCTCCAAATGGATTATCAAATTGGGCTTGTGTAAGAGTATGTCTCGCAGTTATGCATTTATTTTCATTTCTCCTTATTAATTATTTAATATGACGCGTGAAAAAAAAAGAATAAAAAAAGAACCGTCGTTGTGTTGGACTTATAACCCTCCAAATTGTAACGCATACCTTCCAAATTATTTGCGGTCAATGTTTAATATGTTCTTAATACTCTGACAAGTCGATGTCAAGTACGTACTTTTCAACAATTGCATCCATTTAATGTACATACTGTAATACACGATATTGAAAAGTTACGGAAGGAGGTGAAACGATCAAGGGAGCGACTGCACATACTTAACTCCATTATGACCTAAGTATTGTCTGACATTTACTGTAATCTTCTTTTCTCATGCACTGTAAAAAATAAATGTTGTTTTTACCGTATAATACAGCTAAATTTTACGGCAATAAACTGTAAAATTTATAACTTTACAGTAATAAACTGTAAAATTTATAACTTTACAGTAATAAACTGTAAAATTGCTAGTTTTACAGTTTATTACTGTGCATTTTACAGTTTTAAATTGGAACCTCGGCTGACAGTATTATACTGTAAATGCAACAGTTCATTTTTGCATTGTGATTATTACAACACATACATCCATTAATTCGGTAGTTTCTGTAATTTTTTACTGTATATGCATAATTAATCGGACAATTTACCTTTAAAACTGTAGCTTACTTTCAGTCTAAGAAAGATAGAGAAAATAAATTGCCTTAAGGTGTTTATTATTTGTTTTCGTATTTAGTTTAATTTTAATGGCAGTCTAAATGAGAATATTTTTGATGTGAAGTGTCAAATAATTCAAAAAGTGAGCTAAATCGATATCAGAGTTATTATTTTTAACTATGCTATTAGCATTTGGAAGATAACATAACTCATTAAAAGTATTGATTTTTTCCTGTGAAATCGGTTTAGAAGTAATTTAATGTCAATTTGCATTGTTTCTGCAAAGTAATTACGCCTATTTAAGGTAAGAATAAGTTTCTTTCTGGTTTAAATGGTGTTTAACAGTTGAAGGATGAAATAACAATGACATATTGAAACACTGCATCTTAGAAAATTAACGAATATGCTTTAAAGCGAAATAATTATATGTCTGTGTCTTAGCTAACGCTTATTTATGTCAAGAGATTTTTAAAGACTCGGAAAAATATTACAGCTGAGAGTTGATAAAAAATAAATACATAAATAAATAAAAATAAAGCAAATTATGTCCTTTCCATCAACTTAAGTCGAATAATCTTATAAAATATATTTTAATCTATTTTTTGAGCTGTTCAGATTTGTGCCCTTTTTGGAAAAACATGCTCACATTTTTCCTTTCACCACGCAATAAAAAATAATTTAACGTTTCATCATGTTTATTTTCTACTTATGTTTTACAAATTTTCATTGGTTAAGAAAGATATTTACACTTGTCATTGATTAATATTTTACAATATATTTTAAAACAATGTAATACGTGTTACACAAGTTCTTCTCGATCAAACTAGATATATTAATGAGCAAATATTTAGAAAAGTGCCAATTTGAGTCCCAAGGGAATTTTCACTAGTATTTCAATAACTAGTTAAAAAAATAATTTTCCCCAGAAAGAAGATAAGATTCTGCTTTCATTTCATCTAATAACATCAGAAAAAAAATTTTTTTTTTCTTCAGAAAATATTACTTTTATACATCAAAAATCAGATCGGTAACGTGTCCCAAGTAGCAAAGCTTAGCATGCAAACAGGTCATGCGCACTTTCTAACTTCCCAAAAAAAACGCACTTGCACAAAAAACGATTCTATTTTTACCCCTTTGTTAATATTTTACTTCATTTTTGTTTTAATCGTTTTCTGATTTTCTAGCCGATGCGAAATAAGCGTGTCCCAAGTTTCGCCGTCAGAGTGGTAACAATAACTTCCGATCTATGTTTAGGCTCCCAAAATCATTTCCTGCACCAAAACCACGTGATACTGAGTACCTGGCTGAATGTTTTATCGAATCGTAATTAAAAATTTGCATTTCTGCATCTAAAATTGTAGGTAAGTTTTTTTAAAGTGATTTTATAAAATGTGTGTCATTTGAGTCATCAGATCGGTAACACGCTCTAAAATGCGCAGTTTTTATTATTTTAAAAATTATTTTATATATAAGTATAGTCCTTTATTACAAGTGAAAAAACCACGTGTTTGATTTTGGTTTAGTGTGATCGACTCGGAAATAAAAAAATAACTTTGTCAGTTTGTCAGATCGGTAACAGTCAGAGCGGTAACATTGAAAAACAGCGAATATGTTACAGAACTAACTCACACGTTTCAGAATTATAAAAAGCAAAAATAATAGGTTTTAGCCATATATATTGAATATTTTTGTTCTTAAAAAATGAAAAGCAATGAGTTTCAGTACAATTGCTTCATTTGTGGTTTGTATGACCTAACAATAGAAGTTAGTAAAATAAGAAAAATTGACACTGCAGAAATTAAGTTAATTAATTATTATTATTTTATTTATTTATTTTTTTGGTGCTTCAATTTCTCATAACTTCGCTAAATAACTAGATAATAACTAGCATGCTAAACTGAATTTCTGATCAAGAAATTAAATTCCCTGTAACTAATTAAAGAAAAGCAAGCAGCAGAGTTGTGTGTTGCAAAAGTTGAAGTTGTGTGTTGTTTCAAAACAAAACAAATGTTTTATTAGCTTGGATTTGGTAATCTCATAATTTATTTTATCTAAAAACCTTATCGCTCATTTTTATTTCCAAGAAATGCTTTTTTATAATGAAATTTGATTTTTTAGCCTAATATATATATTTTAATATAATTATCTTAATTCTATGTTAAAAATGCAAGGAAATGATATCATATTTAGAGATGTTAACGAAGACTGAAAGCATAAACTCAAATATGTAGCTCATATTAACATCAGATCTGTAACATTCATCAGATCTGTAACGGCTTAAAAGTGAGTAATCTAAAGAGGGGGTAAATAACTTCCTTGACCTCCCCCTTTTATTTTCTTGCATTTAGACCCACTTTAGACTTAAAATCCAATATTAGTTTTTTTCTGCAAAAAAATTTTTTTTTCAGAAAACTCCAACTTCAAATTGGCACTTTTCTAAATATTGGCTCTAATCATCTTTGATCAACAAATTATTCATGATTTAAATAACATACAAATGTGTCGTCTGGTTGCAAAACCGGTCATCTCCATTACATAAAATGTTTCAGGAGAGACGATTTTTTGTTGATTTTTTTAGGGAATTTGAGATAGGATCCAAATCTCTTGTTGTCAATGTGTCACTAGGATAGTAGGTTTTAAAGCACCATAAGAGAATCTGGGGGAAGGTGCAGGGAAGGGGAAATTCAAAACTAGTTAGGATTTGGCTGGTTTTAAAACCCATTTTGGCCGGTTGGCCGGTTTTGCAACCAGACGACACAAATAATAATTGCTACCGTAATGAAAGTGAAATTATTTCTATATAATGTGAATGTTCGTGTTGAAAAAGTTATGATTTCAACCTCATGAAGCGAGATTGTGTATATTTAAATAAGCAAACTATTCTTTAATTAAAGATTAGAGATGATATGTTGCTATTTTATGGGTGAAAAATGGAACGTACGCCTCTGAAGAGTAACAAGTGGGAGTAGAACTAATTAATAATGGTGGAACAAATGGGGTGTATTCTATCAGGATCAAAATTAACAGAAGTAGACAGCTTATATTTTCTGAGCACAGGCCGAAATTCTGAAGTTATTATTGTAAAGAAAAGAATTGCATTGAAAAAAAATTTATCGTTTATAAGTACTGCATTTTGAGTATCAACTGAAAAAAAGATTGCAAGAAATAGTTTAGATACATTATTTTTCTTACCTACACCATAGTGGACACCTTCTATTATTCCTTGAATTGTTGCCAGAAGGCCAGGAGGAGAAAGTTGAGCTGCATACGTTGCTGCAGCTACCCACATTAAATGATAAGTGAATATTTCCAGAACTTCAAAGGGCAATATCCACCATGGATCTATGAGAAATGAGCAACCAATGCCACGAATCATGTACATGAAAACGGCAATGGATAATAAATTAGCATGTCCGATTTTAGATACTATGTACCGTGAGTAGTGCAGAAATGGCAAACCAGCAAGTGAACCTATTGTGACCGTCAGTCCCATCATATAATTTGGACTTCCAAGTTCACTCATAAACCAAAAGAGGAAAGATTCCAAGAATCCCCACATGGTTCCCAGCCAAAATACTACTATAAGTAGGAAAAAAATTGAAGGTCTTTTAACTAATTGCCAAAAGTTTTTGAAAGACTCCCTGAAGCTTGACTCTGTATCTTCTATTTCAAAATTTAAATACCATACTGCTATGCCAGTAAGCAATGATAAAACGTTGTGGAAGTGAAAAGCTGGAGCATAGTTCATTGCACCAACTTTGGGACTGATAAGATCCACCATTATTCCAGCCATAGGGGAAAATACTGCCATTCCTAGTATTGCCCAGAATCTAGAAGAAAATCATATTTAAGATTGTTATTATATTTCTTGCATTATGAAGTGCTGCATTAGTTATCGTTCTTTAAAAAAAATTTCATATAGGAAAATGCTTTAGAAGCTCTTTTTTTCAATAAATAAATAAATACATAAATTAATAAATAAACAAAAAATAAATAAATAATAAACTAATAAGTAATAAATAAATAAATAATAAATAAATAAATCCCAACTTCTCGAGGAATGAGAATTTGCAATTCGGCTACAGTACATAAAGTTTTATTTGCATTCCTACGCAGCACACACTTATTACTTATTTCTACTAATATAATTTACCAGCGTTGATCATGCCTATCTCTCTCTCTTTTAAAACCTACATTCAATCTTATATTAGTATAAATGTAGGATCCAGTTTAAAACTGTAAAATGCACCGTAATAAACAATAAAACTGTCAATTTTACAGTGCTCTACCGTGCATTTTACCATTTTAAACAGGAACTTCGGCTGCCAGTATTATGCTGCAGTAACAACAGTTTTTTTGCAGTGTAGTTCATCAACTCGGTTTCCAAAAGCAGATAAGAATTAAAATGAAACTTTAATTGCAAAATGAAATCCGATGAAAAGTCAAAAAAGTATTTCGTTACTGAAATTAACTATATAAAATGAATTGATTAACTAAAAGTATATAGTGACAAGAGGAGGCAACATTCGAAAAATAACAATTTAATCTCCCGTATAACAAATACAGCTCTGATAGGATAATGGAGGCTAACTCAGAAATACTGACACTTTTGGTTACTTAACAAATATTGATGAAATAAGAGTTTGTAATCTAGGTATTAGTAGTGTCAGACATTACAGAATGTCATTTAGAGATAATAAACTAATTACCTGATGGGTACTTTCTATCTAAAGAACTATCGGTAATAGGTCAAATACATTACATACACAATTACAATGATTTCACCGCTGATATGTTTCTATAAGTTAGACTTACGATGACCTCAGTAAACCGAGAACATTCTAGATTTTTCACCTGAAATAAAATGATGCCAAACTTGATTTAAGCAAAAATATTTTTCTTATTACTAAGGGCAAAGAAGAAAAAATAAAGCAAAGCAAAAAAAAAAAAAAAAATCAAATCTTGACACAAAGCAGTTTGGCACTTATTTTAACTATCACGAACAATAGCAATTTATTTTGCTCGTTCTAAAGTTATTAAGTGATCATAATTCTTTGTTTACTAATTAGTAGTTCGATAACCCTGCGGTTAACGAGTGAATTACTTAATGGAAAAAAAATCAATGTAACGCTCTGAAAATACATTTCAACCAAATAGCAGTAAATACGACAGCCGTAAACAATAAAGTAAGGAATAACATCATTGTATACTCAACTTTCTGAATACATAACTTCAGAAACAAGAGTGCTTTGAACTTAAACTGGATACACTAGTCTGCAAAAAAAAAAAAAAACTTTTTTTTTGTATTATGATGTTAATTACCTGATAGTATTGTAAAATGATGACCTATTCAAATATGTAAACAATTTTTCTCCATCATTCATAAATTTTGTGCAACATTTAACTGAAGTTTGAAAGAAATGTGCATATTTACATGCAGGATTAATGTTAAAATACTGATCAAAAGTATCTTGTTCATTTCTTTCTGTATTTGGCATCAGGATCATTCCTATTTAGTGTCTAGCACTAGTCAGCAAGTATTTGTCCAGTTTGACAATGGGAGGTCCTCCAATGATGCGTTTTTTAAAAACATTACGGCAACAATATTTGAAATTCTGCTTTAAAGTACAGGGTGGTTATAAATTAACGTGAGGTGTTTGGAGCCCTCTAGCGCGTGAAGTACTGAGGGAAACATTGCCAAATTTTAGGGGCATATACACTGAAGTGACAAAAGTCATGGGATACCTCTTAATATCGTGTCGGCCCTCCTTTTGCCCGGCGAAGTGCAACAACTCGACGTGGCATGGACTCAACAAGTCGTTGGAAGTCTTCTGCAGGAATATTGAGCCATGCTGTCTCGATAGACGTCCATAATTGTGAAAGCGTTGATGGGGCAGGATTTTGGGCACGAACAGACCTCTCGATGGTGTCCCATAAATGCTCAATGGGATTCATGTCGGGCGATCTAGGTGGCCAAATCATTCGTTGGAATTGTCCAGAATTTTCTTCAAACCAATTGCGAACAGTTGTGGCCCGGTGACATGGCGCATTGTCATCCATAAAAATCCCATCGTTGTTTGGGTACATGAAGTCCATGAATGGCTGCAAGTGATCTCCAAGTAGCTGCACATAAGCATTTCCAGTCAATGTTCGGTCCAGTCGCACTAGAGGACCAAGTCCATGCCATGAAAAAACAGCCCACACCATTACGGAGCCACCACCAGCTTGAACAGTGCCTTGCTGACAGTTTGGATCCATGGCTTCGTGGGGTCTGCGCCACACTCGAACCCTACCATCGGCTCTTACCAGCTGAAATCGTGACTCATCGGACCAGGCCACGGTTTTCCATTCATCTAGGGACCAACCGATATGCTCACGTGCCCACGAGAGTCGCTGCAAGCGATGTCGTTCTGTCAGTAAAGGCACTCGAGTCGGTCTTCTGCTGGAATAGCCCAAGAAATCCAAATTTCTCCGCACAGTTCTAGCAGACACGTCCATTGTACGTCCCACATTGATTTCTACGGTGATTTGACGCAGTGTTGCTTGTCTGTTAGAATTTACGACTCTTTGCAGACGTCGCCGGTCTCGATCTTTAAGTGCAGGCGGTCGACCACTGCGCTGTCCATGGTGGGATGTTATGCCTGAAATTTCATACTCTCGGCACACTCTTGACACAGTGGATCTGGGAATGTTGAATTCTCTAACGATTTCCGAAATGGCATGACCCATGCGTCTAGCTCCAACTAACATTCCGCGTTCAAAGTCTGTTAATTCACGTCGTGCGGTCATCATCACGTTAAAACCTCTTCACATGAATAACTTGAACAGAAATGAAAGCTCTGTAAAAGCACTGCGCATTTATACCTGTTCTATGCGATGCTACTGCCATCTGAAAATTTGCATATTGCTATCCCATGACTTTTGTCACTTCAGTGTATATTAGAGCATGGAATTTCGATTTCTGAAATTAAAAAAATAGTTTGAAAAATTGCCACCAGCGGAAATTTTGGCGTTGAAAAAGTGTATTACTCTGATTGTTGAAGAATTAAATGCTACTGACAAAATATGCATCCATTGTGTTTGAAAAATTGCTTTTTTATCGCAAATGTAGTTCAATATGATCACCATTGTGAAGTTGCAAGAACTGGATACGATGCACAACATTTTCAATGGCGGCTCGTAACATATCAGAATTTATTTCTCTGACTTTTACAATATCTTTTGAACTTGCTATATCAGAAACATGTCTTTGATACACAACACTTTTCAGCTATCCCCATAACCAAAAATCACATGGATTGAGATCGCGCGACCTTGGGGGCCATACCAGAAATTCTACGGCGATCATATTGAACCTTATTCGCAAATAACAATCATTTTTTTTCTTTGCGAAATTGCTTTGCACAGCATTTTTTTTTCAAATTTAATTCGCGATATTCAGAGTAATACAATGTAATAGCGCCAATTATTCCCCTGGTGACGATTTTTAAACTATTTTTTTTTTAATTTCAGAAATCGAAATCCCATGGTCTAATATGTGCGCCCATGAAATTTGACAATATTTCACCCAGTACTTCACTCGCTAGAAGGCTCCAAACACCTCACGTTAATTTATAACCACCCTGTATTTAAATCCAGCACCAATGTTACCAATAATCTTTACACACACAAAGCTTTTTAAAAGAATAATTCAATATGAAGGGTTAGTAGAGTAATAGGTCGACTCTTTTATTATTGTTATTATTACACTGCTCGACATTGAAAATGCAACACCAAGAAGGAGTGGTCAGAAATTCATGCAAATTTTACCGTAGACGCACGTCACTGAGTTATGCAAATGATATGAAATGCGCAGCTCTCCGACGCACGTGAAGTAAGATATAAGAGAATGAAGTTGAAAAGTGGGCTATGTTCATGTTGGTTTTTCTGCCAGACTAATTATCGGAGAAATTTGGTTTTTGTCTCGAAGGATACGTGTGATAGGAGGAAATGCCACGCCGTCTTCAACGAAGACACTTCCAGCATATAGACGACTTTACAAGGAGTATGGTGATCGGACTGAGAAGGGGAGGTTGGTCCATACGTCAATTTTCAGCTGATACTCACATGGATGCAAGCACTGAGCATCGGCTGTGTCGGAGATGGTTGGAAAGAGGAAATGTAGCCACATTGAGGGGTGCAGGTGCAGCCAGAGTGACGTCAGACCGCTTGGATCGACGGATTCACCGACAAGCTGTGGCGGACCCGCAAGTCACTTGTACGTCGATTCTGCAGCACGTGCAAGGTACCCTGGATGTTCCTGTGTCGACCAGAACCATTTCCCGTCGACTGGTTGCACGTGGCCTGCAATCACGGCGCCCGCTAAGAAGACTGCCATTGACCTCACAGCACAGACTCCAACGTTTGGAATGGTGCCGGACCAGAGCGACGTGGATGGCAGAATGGCAAACCGCAGTGTTCTCAGATGAATCCCGCTTCTGTTTGTCCAGCTATAGTCATCGCATACGTGTGTGGCGTCGACGTGGAGAAAGATCGAATCCGGCAGTAACTGTGGAACGCCCCACTGCGCGACAACGTGGCATAATGGTTTGGGGCGCTATTGCATACAATTCCGTACCACCTCTAGTTCGTATTCGGGGCACTATGACGGCCCAACGATATGTAGATAATGTACTGCGGCCGTTGGCAATCCCCTACCTTCAGGGTCTGCCAAATGCAATTTTTCAACAGGATAACGCCCGGCCTCACAGTGCTCGAATCAGCCAACATGCTCTACGAGGTGTACAGATGCTTTCCTGGCCACCATACTCTCCTGACTTGTCACCAATCGAACATGTGTGGGACGTGATTGGACGCCGTTTGCAGAACCTGTCACTTCCTCGTTCAGAGGACGAACTGTGGCAAATGGTTGAAAGGGAATGGAGTGCCATCCCTCAGGACACCATCCGCAGGCTTATCGACTCCATGCCTAGACGTGTTTCTTCGTGCATCGCTGTCCGTGGTGGTCCTACTTCTTCCTGAGCCGACGCCGTCCTCGCTCTAAATTTTGCTTATTTATTTTGAAATAAAGATCACTTATTGTTCCATGCTGTCTCTGTCTTCTTACCAAATTTCATCAATTTCTGACCACTCCTTCTTGGTGTTGCATTTTCAATGTCGAGCAGTGTATTATTATTATTATTATTATTATTATTATTATTATTATTATTATTATTATTATTATTATTATTATTATTATTATTATTATTATTATTATTATTTTTGCTATTATTACTGCTATTGTTGCCCCATTCGCCGAGGGAAAGGCAACATTGTGTAAAACCTAAGTAGTTATTCCAGTTTGTTTAATGTAATTTTAAGCTAGAAATAATTGTAACACGCTAATGTGTTGTACTAAATTTTATCTAATAAAACTGTCAAAGCTGCATATGTTTCCTTCATTTTGACAGAATATGTTATTGTTACCGAAGGCAACATCTTTCTATGATACAATACATTCCTCATAGTATAGTAAAGTATTTCTATTATACAATACAATAGTATAGCTTTTAAACTAGTTTCGAAAGAATTAATACCGAGTCTCATCTTTTTAATGCTAAAATAGGAGCATATCCAGAACAGAATCAATACTATTACTATATCATTTTCCTTAGAGTTAAAATCTATAAATTCTTTATGTTTGCATTTAAATAATAATAAACATGGAAAATGATTCCATTCAGGTTGCGCATATCACAAAAATTGGTGCCATTAACACTATATAGTATATACCATCATCTAATTCTTAGCCCCTTACATTTATGATACAGTCTGAAAGAAGGCACAATGAAAAAATCCTTTAATCAAATCAACGTAGTATTAATATATTAAGGCAGGAATTCAAGTGAAACAGGCTATCGCAAATTACAATCGCTACTGGAAATGAATTACATTAGAACGTTTCTTGATAAAAACATCGTGACGTTTGCCTATGAAAAACGAGCTAGATAAAACGTCACAGCCTACTTGGCGAATAAGAGGAGATCACTGACTGCTTGTGAGCTCTTATTGGCTCCACCCGTAGTGACGTCAGTGCCAAGTTAATTTGATGATAATGTAATTCACTTCCAGTAGCGATTGCAATTCGAAGCGATTGCAATGGTGTTTCACTTGAATCCCTGCCTAAAATAGCTTACACTATTGTTACATACCTTTGTCTACCGTATTCTCCTGATTCAGGATCCATTTCAGTCAAAGCAATTGCTGATGAATTGACCAAGGTGAAGCCAATGGCAGAGAAAATATTATAAATGATTCGAAAAGCACAATATAAGTAAAATGTGAGATGCCTTCCACTTCTGGAATCTGTAGGATTTTCCGAAGTGCTATTCACCATATGGCACGTAATACTGCAGTTTGATGGGATGGATGGCGATTGTAAATTGCATTTTAAAGATGAAGTGTCATTTTGGATGATAAAGCTTTCGGCTTCGTATGTACAGTCACTTGAATTTCTTATATGCTTTATAGTCAATAGCTTATCCATAAAGCTGTTTTTAAACGGGAACTTATTGCAATGCATATTGCACATATGTAATTGAAGTTCTTCTTCTGCTGTTTGAAGTAATGAAAAGTTGTCACATTGTTCAAAAATGAGTTTTCCATTCTTACAGTAAATTTCTGTTGCAGAGTTATTACCAGTTATCGGTGGGACATAAAGCAACGCTGTTGCGAATACGATCGTCATTAATATTGACAACAGCAGCACATCTCTGTACTTTCCGATTCTATCAGCAATAAATCCTGCTAGCGGTGACGATAAGAACTGAGTTATTGGAAGCAAAGTGTAGACTACAGCTGTTTCTTCTACAGTCAGTCCCAATTCTTTCATATGAATTGTCATGAATGGTATGGCACAGGCACTTGCTGGAAAAAAAAAAAAAAAAAAAAAAAAAAAAAAAGTTTTTTTTTTTTTCAATATTTTATAGTCTTTTTTTAAAATCTAAATTAACTACCTGTGTACTAGCTGAGTTTTTCATTATTTTACTTTAAGGGGTTTCAGGACTTATAACGCGCTCCGCGAACGCGAAAATTCATCTTTTTTTTTTAAACCAATACAACTTTTTTATTAAAACAAGAGGTAACTTGAAAATTTAAACCCATAATATTCATACATATTTACATTATTTTCCAAAGTTATAAATAATTTTGATAAAAAATGTTTAATTTGTAAAGAAATATAAATTGGATATTTTTTTTAAAATTACGAAAATCAATACTTCACGGAGCGCAGGCTTCTGCGAAAAAGAAATGATAAAAACTTACAAAGTTAATTTTATTTATTCGAAAAATACTTATTTTCAATGTTATACACACTTTTCATAAATTCAGACCAAAAAAATTTTTTATTATTCAAATTGTTTAGAAAATTTTTGAAATTTCAAAATAAAAAGTATTGAAAATGCCATAATTTTTTTCCTGTTGGTAATTTATCTAAAAATTGACGTATAACTTATAAAAATGCTTCATTTAAACATGTGTGTGAAATTTCAAACAAATATGATCATCAGTTTTTGAGGTATAATGCGCTCCGTGAAGTCCTGAGACCCCCTTAAATGACAGGAACAAAGTTCAGAGTATCAATGTTATATAATGATATTTATAAATCTAGTACAAGAAAAATACTGGTGTAATGTTCCTGCAATTCAACCATTACCACTTGAAAAGAATTGACATGCAATTTTTCCTCTTCTGAAAAATTTGAAATGGCGAAAATGTAACACCAAAAAATGAATGTTGTTTTTATAGTACAATACAGCTATTTTTATAATAAAAAACTGTAAGAATTACTAATTTTACAATAAACATTAAAATTGAAAAAAAACTTTAAAATTGCTAGAAATAAAATTGCTATAAATTTAAACTTTAAAATTGCTAACTTTATAGTACTAAACTATAAAATTGCTAATTTTACAGTAATAAACTGTCAAATTGATAATTTACAGTTTATTACCGTGCATTTTACAGTTTCACCTGGAACCTCTGCTGTCAGTATTATACTGCTGTTTTTACAGTATAATACAGCTAAACTTTACGGCAATAAACTGTAAAATTGCTAACTTTACAGTAAGAAAATAAAATTGCTAGCTTTGCAGTTTATAACTGTGCATTTTACAGTTTAAAATTTTAAATTGGAACCTCGGCTGCCAGTTTTATACTGTTGTTTTTACAGTATAATACAGCTAAATTTTACGGCAATAAACTGTAAAATTGCATAACTTTACAGTAAGAAAACTTTTTTAATTATTTGAGGGAGAATTTATTCATTTGTTTCATAATTTGTTGTAAAAAATACAGTGTATGATAATCTTCTTTCTTCCTTCAAAAAAAAAAAAAAAAAAAAAAAAAAAAAAAAAAAAGTGAGGAGATGAAAATCTTTGAGTGTAATCAACTATTCTACATTTCTGTCCTTCAATATTTCAGCGTTCAACAACGGGTTGATTTTGATAAAGAATAACTTTAATGAGCATATCTTAGATGATTTAATTTTAAAAAGTTCATGGATATATGCCAGTATTTCCTCATTTTTTTCCCCGGTTTAATAACCCTTAATTGATGCTATTTTATTGGAGCCTCTAATATACTCCTGTCATTCAATCCGGAAGCATACTATTATCCGATGGCTACAGAAAAGGAAATGTCAGAGGACACTTTACAGCGCATATATAAGTAAGGAAGTAACTGGAAAGCTATTATATACATTTTAAGCATGAAATGTAACCAACACGAAGGTCGTAGAAGCAAAGTTAAATACTTTGTATTATTTTTTATGTTTTAGTTAACAGAAAGTTAGAGATCCATTTTGGAAAGTAACTTCAATACATCTCACATTTATTTTCTCAACGTTAAACTATGATTGCGTTTCAGCTCTAAATTGAATGCGCTTGATATCTTGACGATAAAAGAAAAATATATTTTAATAGTTGTTGTTATGTATACACATGTAATGTATCGCCTATTGTAATACTACTATTTAGAAGTGTAAAAATGATGCAGAAGATATATAAAAATTACAATAGAGACATAACACCCATGCGGCTCGCCCTCGAAAAAAAAAGAAAAAAAAAGAATAAAAGAGCTATGTATGTTAAAAAAATGTTTCTGATGCTAGCATTCGTGGGTTATTCTACTGTAAAAATGACTATTCTGTGAATCCTGAACTATAGCAACCGTTTCAACTACGCACTCTCCACTATTTCTGAAGGACAGCTAGACCTACTATTTTTTCAGTTTTTGGATAGCTTTGCATGGCTCGGATTATTTGGATTTGGGAGGAGAATGGGAAACATTACATGTATTTTTCCTGCTGAAGAGCATAGAGAGGTGAAAAGTTAAATATCCACGATTAGTTTGTTGCAAAGGCAGGCAGGAGATTATTGTGTTAGTATTCATAGTAAGATGTAATGAAAGAAAAGCGAAATTTCTATAATGCACTTAACCTTAGTGCGGAAAATTTGTGACTTCCTAACACACATTACTGAGAAACATTTCGTGACTCTGAGTTAATGCCTTCTGCTCTGGCAAGAGGTTTGGATTTTAGAGATTTTTAGAAAAAAAAAATCAAAAAAAGAGAAAATTTACAAAATATTTTAAATTTCACCGAATGTGAAGAATTAGTGCAAAAAATTTGAGTCTTCCTAACGCTAATATCAGAGCGAAATTTCGGGATTTAAAATTAATGTCTTCTGCTATGGCAAAAGACTTGAATTTCAGGTAAAAGAAAACAAAAGATTAATATCAGAGCAAAGTTTCGTGACTCTGAGTTAATGTCTTCCGCTTCTGGCAAAAGACTTGAATTTTAGGCAAAAGAGCTCAAAAGAGGGGTCTTTATTTATAATCTAATTACGTGTAGAAATAATGTCGATTAGAAATTAAAGTGTTTATGCAGTTAGAAAATCTCAAGACAATGTCAAGACTGCATTTTTCATAGAGATTTCAATGCATTAAAGAAAAAAATAAAAATGGGTTTAAATCTCATCAATTACTCATTTTAAAAAGTTCATAATGTACAGTTCAGGCTTTAAAATTTAGTTAGAAAGATACCATGTATAGCTGTAATTTGTAATCACTTTGACGTTGAAATGCAGGCATATTTCTGCTTGATTTTAAAACAGCCAAAACAAACTCGTCTCTTTTCTCTTGGCCACATACTTGATTTGATGATTTTGAAACTAACTTCACGATGCGTTCAACGGCCTGTGTGTGGCAAGGGAATTGAATAATCTTCCATTTTTCCACTCAAAAACCAACATATTTCGAAGATCGTCTGAAGCAACATTGCGGAGAACTGGTGGAGGCGTTATTTTGCAACTGTTCCAGTCTATCAAACTAACATAATCATCAGCTTCAAAATTAAGCTTCGGGATGTAGAATGTACGCACACAGTCTTCATCAACAGATCCACTTTCTCTAACCTTCAAGATTCTATGAATACCGAGCTCTCGAATAGTCGCATTTTCATACGTTATCCATACTTAACTGAATGTTTTCTGGACTAGCAAAGAATGAATTCCGAGCAATAACGGGATCGATTGCGTTAAGATGCATTTTTGGCAAGTATCTTGATGCATGACTTTGTTTGATTCTCCGATTGAACTGAAGTTGAAGTAGATTTGCCAAAAGAGTAGCGAATAGAGTCCTGCGACCTTTTCTTGACTCTCTTTGGAAATTTCTTTGTTTCTTTGATGTCCACTGCACCGATGGACATTAACCTAGTAGTCCTTTGATCAGAGAGAAATGGCCTTTTTTTCAACGGAACTCTTTTCTTTTTAGGACACGCACGTGAATACAAATCATGGCACTTACAAGCAGCTATATCAAAGAGTTTCACTGCAACCTCCTTAAATTTCAAAAGTCGATCTCTTGTTTTCACGTTGTGTTTGACTCTTATAAGAACAGCCTTCATGGCCACATATTTTTTGTGATAAGTATGTATCATTGCAATAACACGTTGTTCTGAAATTACTGCTATGCATCAGTCCTTATACAAGTTTACTACCTTTCTTGTTACACGATCAGCAATAATTGAGAAACTATGCTCCTTATTACTACCTATCTCTAAAGAAAATATTCGTATCTCGTACATACATGTTGGAAGTATGTAGTCAAAGTCTTTAGCATACCCAAAAATTGTCCATTTAGAAATATCTTTTAGAAAAAAAATTGAGCGTTTCGATTTGGACATATTGCAATAATACGAAAAACACGCCATACGACTTCGAACCAATATTTAGAACACTTGACTTCCTTATAGACTTAACCATATAAACAAAGAGGAGCCCATTTCAGTTCAAGAGGTAGTCTGATGTTGTCATTCAGGCGATAAAAATTCGAAATATTGGAGCGTATTAGGTATGTAGCAGCTTTGTCACGTGTAACTCGCATTTAAGGATTTTTTTACGAAATTCTCTAATTTCAGGCCTATGTCATAGAATAAGTAATTAGCTAACAGACTTAAAATTTTACGTATTAGTTTGTGATAGGAAGTCACAATTTTTTTGCACTAATTCTTAACATTCGGTGAAATTTAAAATATTTTGTAAATTTTCTCTTTTTTTAATTTTTTTTTTAAAAATCTCTAAAATCCAAGCCTCTTGCCAGAGCAGAAGGCAGTAACTCAGAGTCAAGAAATTTCACCCAGTAGTTAGTGTTGGGGAGTCACAAATTTTCCGCACTAAGGCTAAGTGCTTTGTAGAAATTCGATTTTTTCGGGACACCCTTTGAATAATTAAAAAAGAATCATCAAAACGATCTTCTTTTCCCGTTTCCTTTTCACAATTTTCCCTTCATTTTTTGGTGTAAAACCTCACTTGTATAAGCGCTATAGCCAAAAATACGTTCGAAGTGAAAAAAAAAAATCATAAATAGTATAGTCAAAACTTGTCCCCAGCATTTTGAACCATTATCATTCAACCGTTTTCACAGGCTCGCATGGCTATTAGATGCAACCGGCTGCTCAAATAATTTTCAATTTAGTAGCAGCCATCGTAACTTCGTTAGTTAAATTTAATTTTCGGGGTAGAAACTTCTAATTTTTCTGTTTAGGCGTATTTAATATCAATGTAAGTAGAAAAAAAATATGTTAGTCATTATTATCTTTATAATGAGTTCATTTTAACACTAGGATCATTCCATAGTGACTAAGGTAACATTCAGAGCTGATTTTGTAACTTTTTACTTGTAACTTAAAAGATAAAAAATATTTTTTTGTTATGCTGGTGGATTTACAATGTACATGGTATCTATGTATCATTTCTGCTAAGAATTTAAAACAAAATTACTGACAGTAGATATTTTTTTAACCAAAATAGCAGCGTGACTAACGTAACATTTTTGCAACCCTGTAAATGAAT
>JAXGGA010003684.1:0-98573 GCA_038373865.1 Uloborus plumipes | reverse complement strand
ATTGTTTCACTTTAACTTTGTAATTAAAGGCAAAATATGGAGAATCACAGTTGTAAACAAGTATTATATAAGGAATGTAACAGTGTCGGACGTAAACGGTGTCGGACGTAAAAAAATTCTTTACGTCCGACACCTAGATTTTAATTAAAAATATTTACTTGTCACAAAATGTTAATAGGTTACATCAATGAGACCAAAGATCTTACTTTGTGTACAAAGTTAGATGTATGAAGCTTTAAAATTATTAGCCCACCATAATTAATCGTACATTTTGGTGTCGGACGTAAAACACTTAATGTGCCCCATGGGAATTCGGTCACAAATCAAAATGAATTATATTCTCACACATTTTTGCAACATCACCTGATGTACATTGAATATTTAAATAGTTATTCGTCTTAATTCATAATTTTAGTATGTATATTTTGGAAAAAACAGAGCTTCTTTGAGAGTCGTCAAACATAGTTTGAAAACGCTCTGGATGTTGACCTCAGTTTGACCTCTTGTAACTTAGTTAAAACTTAAGTTATCAAAATTTAGACATGAATTTCAAAATATACAACTCTTTACCTTTAAAATGATACCTTGTTTGTTTATAAATATTAATTTTGAAAATTTGACCATCTGGTTGACCTTATCGTGGAATAGCCCAACTGTTCTTTTCGTGTCGGCTCTATTGTTTTTCACAGATTCTATTACAGAACTTAGCTGCACATTTATAGAATCATCACCCGGACTCCATATCATGCCCAAAAATTTAGACTCCTCACTCAAATTACCATCCCCTTTAATATTATCTCTGACCCACAAAGCGTTAAGTTCACTTGAATTAGATTTCCATTTTACTCAAATTCATTCCCGAGTCGCGGAAAATGTTTACTGCATCAACAGACAATTCGTATGCATCTTCTACCGTTTCAGCACCGTAAAACAGATCATCCACATAAATCGATGAATTAAGCATTTCAAACACATCAAGGGTTTTTATTCTTATATTTTTTATATGATATTTAATCGTGACGAAAGTATGAATGGGCTAATACTGGTCCCGAACGGCGTGCAGCGCATACGTAAGATTTTAAATTTTTCATTATCGTCCCTAAACCATAGAAATCTCAAAAAATCTGTCTTCTTCAGCAATCCTAATCATTAGAAATGAATTTTCTAGGTCGCCACTAAAAGCTATTTCGGGTTCGCGAAACCTAAAAATGACATCGAGAACTGACGGATTTAAGTTAGGACCAGTTTCTACACAATCATTTAATGATTTAAAATGTCCAGTTTTTGCGAATGCGTCAAAAACCAATCGTACACTGGTCGTGTCGTTACTACGAATTACTGCTCTATGGGGCATGTAATAATCAGAATCTTTGATTTCATTAGCGCATTTCTCAACTATATTTTCTTTTAACTGCTGTTCTACTATTTTCTTGTACTGTTCTAATATTTTCGGACTTTTATCCAGTTTTTTCCTCAATGTTTCAAAGCGTCTTTTAGTTGCCTCAAAATTGTTCCCGAAACCGTCCGTTGTCGTTTTCCAAAGTAATTTACATTCGTATATCCCATCTTTAAATCGCAAATCCCTTTCAAACCGATGAATCAAATCCTCATCCGTTTTGGAATATTCACTCCTTTCTTCAATTACACCCATTGAATCTAATTCCCAAAATATTCTGAAATCATTTAAGACCATCGCATTTCCTACTGATATATTTAAATGATCCGAATATTCGATTTGCTTAGACGCATTTCTTTCTAAACCTACCAAAAACCATCCAAATATAGAGTTAACGGCCTGAAGATCTTTACTGATGCGTTTTCTTGCTGTCAATACTACATCCCAAAATTTGTCCGCCCCAATTAATACTCCCACATGTCGTAAATCAGACGCGTTATCGGCACAATCTGCCGGCTTTAGTCCCAAACACTTCATTTTCTCCAGTGCGCGTAAACCAGGACCCTTTACCGGACATGAAGAAATTGTGTCAGTTACCAAACATTCTAACTTAATTTTATTTTTCAGTTCCCTATCGCTAAGTTCAATTGATACAACAGGATATTTTTTAACAATGGGTTTTTTCGCTCCAAATGCGAAAACTGATAGTTTTTCCGTTCGTACGGGTTTCAAATTCAACGATTCAACCAAAGTGTCTTTTATAAAGGAACGTTCACTTCCCTGGTCCAAAATTGTACGCGTAGTTCTCGTGTCCGTTTCTGTACAAACTAACACGGTACACGTTTGTAACAATACATTTTTCGAGCTCAAAGTATTATTATAGTTTAGAGAAACAAAGGCATTTGCATTTACGCTAGGAACAAAAAATTCATTATTTGAATTAGAAACGGCTAACGTATTTTCAGACATTTTACATTGCTCTAACGATTTACTTGAATTAGAATGCTCGTCCTGATTTTTTAAGCAAATTGAATCATGATGATTTTCCCCGTTACATTTAAAACAAACACTCTTATCATTACAAACTCGACTCAAATGAAATTTCTTGAAACATTTGAAACATCTGTTATCATTTTTAAGGTGGGTTATTTTATCCGTTGCACGAATGATACATCTATAGGAATTGTGTGCATTTTGGCAGAAGATGCATACCTGATTGACTGAAGTGTTAAGTGCACTAGCAGTAGATATGTCTCTATTGTACCTTTTATTACCAGCTTTTTGATTATCGTAGCTATTAGAATTTATCGGAGTTGTCTTTTCAACACACGCTGCTAAAGTACTTTAGCGATATTCTACTTCTGAATTCATTTCATTCTTAAAGAAAGAAATTTTAATATCGCCTTCATCCTTTTGCCTATTGAATTGCAGTATTAAATCGCGAGGTAGCTTTTTCTGAAAAATAGGCATTAATAAGTGTCCGAAAGATCTAGAATCTACATTCATTGCTTCTAAATTTCTAAACGCGATTTCAATTTCGTCATGAATTTTCCGTAGCGCTTTAACATTGGAAGAGCTCTTAACCTCCTCTAAGTTAATTATTTTGTTCATAAACGAGTTAATTATGATATCTCGTTTGCCAAATCTGTCCTTTAGCATTTCTTTACAACTCTCGTAATTTTCACTTGAAAGATCGAATCCAGAAACAACATTAACAGAGTTTTTAAATAAGCGAATTTTTCTACTTCTGAAATACTTTCACATTTGTCTATTGTGCTTTCAAAGCTGTTCCAAAAGCTTTGCCACCGCTTGGGATCTCCTGAAAATTTTTCCATTACTAGTTTAGGTAACTTTACTGAACGTTGTCTAGAATTTTCGATAGCGTTTGTATTTAAATTGTTTGAAGAATTTAAATTTGGACTGCGTTTCTTTTTTTCTTCTAACCAGGAAAGTACGCTATCATGGAATAATGAATTTTTTTTAATGAGTACCAATCGAAAGAGCATTGTAAAACATGTTTCTGGACGCACGCGTTTTTGCCCTCGCGCCCCCGTTATCGAAATATAAGGTCCTAAAGTCAGCTATTTTTTTTTTTTTTTTTTGAAAAATCGCCAATTTTAGCGAGTTATAATGAAACTGGAAGCTGCGGTGCGATTACACTATTTGCATCCAACGGAAAACTAGATTCCCATTTTTGGTCATCTGCAAAGCTTTTGAAAGACGGCTTTACAATAATCTTTTACTTTACCTGTGCGAGTTAAAGCAGAAAGCTACTATCAAGCCTATGACATGGAAAGCAGAGAGCTTTTTAAAGAGGAAAAACAATTTTATATAAACAACACATCAAAATTAAATTGTATCGTACTATTTGCGATTAAACCAGGTCCCTTGTTTCGGGGAGTCCCCCTTGTTAAGGGGCCCTTGTCAACAGGAGGTGACAACTGAACCTCCTGTTTTTTTTAATTATTTTTTTAAGTGTTCGTACAATTCTGTAGTATGGGGGCGGGGGGTATATTTAGGGTTTTTAATTGTAAAAATTGCAAATATAAATTTTTCAAACCACATTTCTTTTGGTGGGTCCCCTATAACTCAAAGTGAGTTCCCCTAAACATTTTTGTCAATTGCATCACTGGGTATGTAAGAATGGTCTTTCAAAAAAAAAAAAAAATGCTCAAAATTTAATGAAAATGTGTTCAAATAAAAAAATCAAACAGGAATGATGTGTTTTCTCTGAGATATTTCGAAGAAAAATGTTCGCTCTAATAGACCTTGCTCCTTCAAAAGTTATACGTGAGGATAGGGGGGAAAATTGGAAATTCGAAATTGAATGAAATATTATTCAAATCAAAAAGTCGAGTATGGGAGTGTATTGTCCTCACTGAGCTCTTTCGATTAAAAAAAAATCGAATCGGACTATGCACTCAAAAATTATTGCGGGGGGGGGGGGGCAGAAAAACTGACCAATAGACAGACTGACAGGTACACAGTTTCCGCAGCTTAAAACCCAACTTTCCTATTTTAAATTTTTCTGTGTATTTAATTATTTTTATTAAGTTGTGCTTTTTCTTCGCTTGAGCGTTTTTTTTTTCAGTGCATCAGGCCTTCTTTCATGATTTTTTTTTTCACCTATTTTCGACTTTTACAGAGCTAAAACTTGTATTACGTTACAGAGACTTTTCGCTACAGTGACCAATTTGTTTGAACGGCAGGGTTTTTTACAATGAATGCCGACTATATTAGTATATTTTAAGAATGGAAATAATTATTTCCCTCTACCATTGATGTAATTTCTGACGTGGATATAATTTTGCAGCTATTGGTATTTACTAATTCGTTTTCTTTTAAAAATTATTTATTTTTTCTCGATTTCAATTAAAAAAAAAATGTTTTTGCTAAGAGTTGGCAGACAGTGAAACTTCTTGTATCTATTTTTTTCAATAAGAACTGATATCATAATCCATGACAATTTAATTTCTACCTCAAAGACTATTTATTTAATTTTTTGTACATGAGCTCATATTAGCTGCTTTTCATACTTATTTAATTATCCCGAATTATTCATTTAGAAACACGTGCAATATATTTTAACGTATAATAAGAAAAACATACAACTGTTCTGTAAAAAAACTTCAAATAACTAAAATTCTAAAATGTATTGTTATCAATCGTAAAAAGATAAAATTTTAAAACTTCTTTGTAAAGTTTTCGCTCCTCTGGATAAAGCTCTCTGCTTTCCACATCATAGTCTTGACCAGCATTCTTTATTTTAGCTCATACAAGTAAAGAGTTAACGTAAAACATCTTACTTTCTTTGCAAATGACCAAACATGGAAACGATGCGATGCCAAGCAAGCAGCGGAAGGGAGAATCTGGAGCTAGCTTCAATTTCTTGCCAAGTCTTCAAATTTGGCTCATTTTCGGCCGACTTTAAGACCCCTTATCTCGAAAACGAGGGGACAAGGGCACTTGATCTTTGGGTCAAAGACATGTCTCAGTATGCTCTTTCGAATGGTACCATTTTTAACTTTTTTCATTATTACTTAAGTCGAGTACTTTCCTGGTAAGTAGCGCAGTATTCGTTTTGAAAATTTTAAACATTTTGTTTCGTATTCGTCATTTAAAGTTACTTCTTTATCTATTTGCCCTACTTCAATGAATTTTAGTATTTCACTATCAAGTTGTTTCAAGCCGTTTGATCTTACAACTAAAAGCTCGTAATCGTCGTGTAATTCTGCCTCATCTATTTCATCTGCAATTTTTAACTTTTGTTCAACTTAATTAACTAATTGCGTAGTTAACCTTCTCAAAGTAGTTCGCAATGCTTTAAGTCTTTCAAACCTCTCAATTTCCATTTCATCGTTCGAACTAGCCATTAAATTTTCTAATGCTGTGTTCGCAGTCATTTTTATACAATTTATTTCGGTACAATAGAAACACACCTAAGACTGAAATTGAATGTATTGAAAAATATTACCTTATTTTGTCGCTAACTCCCAATTCAATTTTGGGCATGATTGGGTTCCTTTAAACGTTGCTCACTAAAGAATTAATCACACTTTAATTTTCGGCCGGACTGCACCATAAAGAAAAACGACTTTTCTAAAAACTTGTAGCTTTTATTCGGTGGTTCTTTAACATACATCTGGTTATATCTGCAGAAGTGTAACTCTTATATACAAGCGAAATGCGCCCTCTGACGGCGATTCGCAACATTATTTTAAGAGGGAATCCTAGTTTTTGTTCTGTTTTCTTTTTAAAAGTGTGGGTGGCACACGTTTTAATTAAGATAGATGGTATAATTCAACCGCGACGAGATGGCCGGTGTTAATCAAATGAGAAAACGAGTCCATTCCTTAAAATAGGTAGAATTTCTACCCATTCAAATTCCCCCATCAATCGTGAATCCCATTCCTCAATTTTCATCTGCGTATCACCCCTTCCTAAAAATGGACAATCCTGAAAAAAGGAGGAGTCATAGGCCATCTCTGCGAAGTTGAATTATACTAACATTGCAAACCCCCTCCCTCCCCCTCCCCTGAGAAATAAAAAAAAAAACTTGGTTTGATACATTTCAATCTTTTTTTTTAATGTTGTACAATGTTTCTACGTTTTTTTTTCTTTTGATTTATTTATTCATTGTTCTGTATATTTTTTAGAACTCTTGCCTAGTTTTCATTACTTAACATTGTTTTGAGCTATGGAAATAAAAGTCTATTCGAAACTTAATTAGGAATAAAAATGTAACTTAATTGCTACCACAAGTTTTCTAATAATAACGAATTTTCGGAGTTTGTGAACAAAACAATGCTAGCCTAATTTAAGTGTGCTCATTTTTCACATGAATTGTATTAGTATGACGTATTGGGAGTTTAACTAATAACCGTGGTTGGTACAAACCTAAACTGACAGCGTCGTAATCCTTTTTAGGATTATTACTTTTAGATTGAAAATATGGGTTAAAATTAAAGCTATCGGAGGGGTTGCTGCGCTCTGCGTTTGCATAAAGAACTTTTTTATTCTCTACTAGCTGTACCCGCCCGGCGTTGCCCGTGCATTTAGAAAATGCAGATAAGTGAATAGCGCAGGAATAGTAGTGTGTAGGACATGTAGACTGTCTCTCTCTCCCCCCCCCCCCCACACACAACATTCCCCGTCGATAAAAAGGAACAATATATCCTAACCATGAGCCATCTGTTAAAAAATTAGTTTAAATGAGAACATACCTCATATTAGCACATGCTAGGAAACCGTAGTCATGTGGTTATAATCATTGGTCTGAAGTTTAAAGAAAAGTAAAACATAAAAAATTCAAAATCAAAGATAGGAAAGAGTTGAAAGGGAAAGATAGAGAGTACAGTACAGAAAAAATAAAAAGTAACGAAAACATGGATGCAATATAACATCCTGCTTACAGGAAATTTGGAGTTGAGAACTAATTAAATTTTTAATTTAAGTGTAAGTTAAACTTAGATGACAATGAATTAGAAGAGAAGAGCAAGCTAAAGCTACAAAAAAGAAATGAATTGTTATAAATCGATTTAATAAGTTGAAAATAAATGATAGCAACAAATCACAATAATAGCAACACAATAATGCAAAAGAAGAAGAAGAAACAAAAACGGAAGAACAAAAAGTTTATTAAAAAAAATGCTAATTAAGAAACAAAAACTGAAGAACAAAATTTTTATAAAAAATGCAATTCTGAAAAAAAAAATAAAATAATGTGTCATCAAAACAGCAAACTAAAGCTACAAAAAACAAATGAATTGTTATAAATCGATTTAATAAGTTGAAAATGAATGATAGCAACAAATCACAATAATAGCAACACAATCATGCAAATTAAGAAACAAAAACTTTATAAAAAATGCAATTCTGAAAAAAAAAATTAATGTGTCATCAAAACAACAAACTAAAGCTACAAAAAAGAGATGAATTGTTATAAATCGATTTAATGAGTTGAAAATAAATGATAGCAACAAATCACAATAGTAGCAACGCAATCATGAAGCAAACGCAGCAAACGCTGTATACTTGCATGACTGTTGCCAATTTGCTACAGTAAAAACCATTCCCGAAAATGAAAAACGAATTTATGACGTCAAACAGCGGATTCTGTCCGTAGAGAAACTATGACGTCACGTGAAATAATCCTAAAAACAATAGATTTTTTTTAAATATTTCTGATTCAAAAATCGAAAATCGGGGCGCACGAATAGTAGCGTACGACATGTAGACTGGTTCCCCCCCCCCCCCCCCCCCACTTCATTCCCCGTAGATAGAAAGAAAAAGGAAAAAAAAATAAATAAATAAAAAAAAAAGGAACTCCATCTCCCGTGCACTTAAAGAATACAGAGTAGTAAATAGCGTAGCACGTGTTGACAGGTGCCCCCCCCCCCTATTCAGTGGGTTTTGAAGGGCGCACGAATAGAAACTATGACGTCACGTGAAATAATCCTTTTCCGATGGTCGCCAGAATTGTTTCTCAAAAGGAGCTGGTACAACCCCGGAATCAGCTATCGGCGAGCAGCGATCTCGAGAAGAAGTTTTATAAATAATTTTTTAAAATTTTTCTAATTCAAAAATCGAAAATCGGGCTTCGAGGTCTGGTGGCCAGCCCCTTTGTGCTTCCGTGTGAAAAATTCCAGGTCCCTGCGTGCGATAGATTTGGCTGGAGAGCTCGGTCAGACAAATGGACAGACAGGCAGACAGACAGACAGACAGACACATTACACTTGCTTTTATTATTATAGAAGATAAATGTGCTTTCATTTTGAATTTAAATATTGCTATTCGTCCATCAATTTTTTGCGTTTTAGCAGTAAAGCGCCACGGACCCTTTAAGCTCTCGGGGTCCAAGGACAACACTTTGCGATACTCTAATTCATTTGTTGAACGAGTATTTTCGCATATGAATTTGAAATGAACTGATATACGAAACAGTTAGTTAAATCAGAGTTAATTAAAGGTTCCATTAATTAAAGCAGAACTTATTGTGACTATCAATTCATTAAATATAAGTTGCAATGAATTTGATAGCAACTTAAAGACACATAAAAATTTGAAAAGAATTATTGCAAGACTAAAATCAAATAGCAAATATGGGTTTTGAAGATATAGGATTGATTTATTAGGTTTTGAATTTTAGTTTGGTTTGTTATCTTCTTTTAGCTTGTTCGAATTGTAACGTTTAATTCTATGCCTGATCAATTGTAAAATCCACATATTTATTAATGGCACATTAAATTATATTTAACTCATTCAGATTTCTTTATTGGTTGGTGTGGCATTAAGAAGCAAGTTTTACTCCATGATTCCTTGCATTACTGTTTCAGATTAAGTTTTGACATTTTACAAGAAAACTGCTTAATTGCATTTTTTCCCTTATCGTGAGCGCAAGTAAAAAACTTATTAGCACCTATTCCTATCAATGTCGATCTGCGTACTGAACTTCCTTCTATTATTTGCTTTATTCTTTGAGTTCAGAGCTCCTCAAAAACTGTGTTCACCCTTAAATATACAAATTGATAGGAATCTTCAGAAAGCTATTGAAACATGTTTGTTTATTACTCCTTAAAAATACAACGAAACCAGTAATTGCTCTCATCATAAAAATATTTCCCACTTTCATACTAGAAGCCTGTTTCGTATTTACTGTTCTTAGAACTGGCAACCCTGACTACTGTCTAAAAATTTTTTCGTGCGACCTCCGCCGCATCTGCGCACGCGCCAAGTCTCTTCGGACTTTCTCGAAATAGGGGGAGGGGGAGTAACGAGGAAGTAGTAAGCGAACCAAAGCTGAAGGCATCGGGTAGTGCTCATCCTGAACCTATCTCCCCTTTTTCAGACGGAAGCGTCCGTGGCTCCCAGGCGCACAATACGTAAACAGACGGTACAATACAACTTTTGTGTCTGAAAGGCTGATGGCATCACTGGTTTTGTCTTTCCAGGCGCACTTTTTTGCATGTGGGTTTCCAAAAACTTTATCACAAATCAATCATCGTGTTTTAAAATTCGGCGCAGGCGAATTTTTTGTGGTTTGTAAGTCTTTTAACAAAATCTAGTAGTCAATCTAGGAATATTTAATAGATTGATGTAGATACTTCCCTATTTATCAGAAATACTAAGAAGAGGAAGAAAAGAACTTTCCATTCTTGAGATGGAAGTACACATTTATTTTTTTATTTTTTCATATTAATACAGTATGATATAAAAAGAGTACTAGAATTTTAAAAATATGTATTTAATTAAAGAAACACTGTGCAACCTTTCGTTATACATGATTATAAAGATAATTTAAAGAAGTTTTTATCACGAAAATAAATTCACAAATGTTCAATATGACCCCTCCTGACACTCGAGAGATATCAATCCGATATTCAAACTCATTCCACACTCTCTGTAGAATATCGTGCGAACAGTTAGATAGCTGCTGATATTTCTCGTTTCAGATCATTATTACTAGCGGGTAGAGGTGGTCGAAACATCATATCCTTGACTTATCCATACAAGAAGAAATTGCAGGGGGAAAGGTCAGGGCTTCTTGGAGGACAGTGCTGAAGCATTGACTGTTCAGCGGTCACCATCTTAGCATCATATGAGCCTGACGCAATGTCAACAGCAATCAAAAGAGCAACTAAATAAAACTTTAGAGTTTTCTTAATTCGACGACAGATAGTGCTTAACTCTCCTTTACTTCTCTGCAGTGTTGTTAGTATTAAAATTTGTGGTATTCTTTTTGAATTGTCCTGTATTTTGTTGTGATAGTAAAGAAAGGATTATTTACCTAATAAAAACATTGAGATATTTATTACATTTGTTAAGACAGGGAATGCAATTTTTGAATTAGTTTATTTTCTGCAGCTACATAGCTGTTTTCATAAAATATCTCTGTTAGATACCAATTGCTCTGACCACCAAGCCTGCTCATTCTACAAGGTATGACGATTAAATTCCATGACTCAAAATCACGTAAAATAAACCATCGTAAAACGAAGAGCAGTTGGCGGAAATTACGAAAATTTTTTAGCAAAAATCAAAAATTTCAGCCATTATTTATTCATTTTTCGTGAGAATGATCTGAGTCATTTGTAAGTTTTTAATCTAGAGAAACTTACCTGTTACTACGAAAAGAATTTCTTCCTCTGCAATCCCAATCTCATTTTCTCCAGTGCACTTCAAGTGCCCTGATGCTTTAGCAGTAACGGATAAATGTGAGGAAAGCACGCCTTTTCGATCTTTCATGACAAATATTGTAGCATTATTTACTTTAGAACCTCCATCAATGACTTCCCAGTTATTTGAAGAGCTAAAGTTCTCATGAACGCTGAACGGTTTCCAACTCCACAAGACAGCTGATTGAGGATAACCTTCAACTTTGCAAATAAATGTGTAGTTCTGTCCCGGAAAGTAGCAGCAATTTGATTTATTTTGAATAGAAAGTATGGGCTTATCTGAAAAAAAAAATGAATATCAATAAATGTTATATAATATGTTAATAATGGGGGGAGGGGGGGTGTACTATAGCTAGGTAACTCCAACTTAGCTTTTTTCATAGTGCTTTCATAAAGAAACAACAAATTGACGTTCTTTCACGATTTTGGCGAATGTGAACACTTGATTTTTTAACTGCCACTTTGCAATTTATTTAATAAAAATAGGGAAATGTGGGTCCATTGAGATAGTTAAGAAAACTTATATTTTTCAAAATGAACAATTTCGAAATTTATTTTGAAAAGTAAGGAGTTGTTTTGAAAAGTAAGGAAAGAAAAGTAAGTTATGGACTTAAGAACGAACAATGTATTTTGTAATAAAAAGGGAATAGCGTCTAATCTTTTTTCAGGTCACCAAAGTCAAAGCTTCTTCCGACACCATCAAAGCAGCGTTTTTAAGACTCCAATTGCGAAAATTTTTCGGGGGCGATCCCGATCGTCTCAACTCAGTTCTTTCTCTGACTGAACTCAAAACAGCCTAAAATAGCTTTTTATGAATAAGCTTTTGGAACTTATAACTTTTGGTGTCTCTCTTTCCTACAAAACAATAAATTGCCAACAGAGAATTTTCTAATGTTTACAAATCTTACGCTTAATAACCTCCCATTATTTCTGATTCTTTTAGAAAATATAATTTAAACAATTCGATATCGGTCAATATTTTAAGACTATTTGTGTATCAAATTATTTACTTAGATGGAAAAGAAGGTCGGCAGTTTCATATCTCCCATCCATCTCGTAAAAACTGAAGATCCGGTGCTAATGCTTCCCTCGAATAGCTTCAAATTATATTTAAAAAAAAGAGAGAGATGGCGGAGGGGGGAAGGGGAGTGCGCTTAAATTTATAGCTAACTCTCCTTTGAGAATAAATTGATAGAGAAATAATTTAAATGATTTCCTTTCTTTTGTCAGCAGTTTCGTTTCGTTATTTAGGCCATTTAAACCCCCCTGGAAGCTTTACTAGCTGCATTATATTTATGAAACACACGTGTCACATTCCACCCTTTGAACTATTTCTCTTGGCTGTGGCTTCTCTTCATAATAAGCAACACAAGATATTTTCCACATTTTAGTTCATAGCTTTTCGATTGAAAGTTTGAAGTTCCTCCCGAAAGGCAGTGTTTTCTGCATGTTATGTCCTTGCCTTTGCCCTGTATTACATGGAAGCTAGATAAGCCATTAATACTTGTAGAAATAGTCCAAGAGCTAGCAACGTTGAAAAAACAGCTATTTTAAGACGTCCTGCTCTTAAATATATCTTTCCTTATGCTCTTCTAAGCAGCATGCCTGTTGTCTAGCGGCCGAGAGTGGTTGCGTTTTTTACCGCGTATCATATTTGTGCTAGAAAAATAGTGTTTTTTAGTCATTTTTGAGCAATTTTACTCCAAATCAACCATGAAAAAAAAAGTTTTTGACGTCACCATTACCGATTTTAATAAAAATTGGTGTGAAGGACGCATATAACAAGATAGGAAACCTGGCCAAGTTTTAGATTTCTACTTCAAAAATTGTATGAAATAGAGCTGTTTTAAAACGGAAAAGTTTTTGCAAACAACTTCTTTTCTAACTATAGTAGAATAAAAATTCCCCGAAACCATTGTGACACCAAGATCAATAAGACCATTGTGAAAAGTGTCCTTTAACATTGCGAAAGGTGTATGTGTGTGTACACACATACACCTTTCGCTATTCATGATTGCGAAATACTATATAACTTGAATTCAAGACGTCAAAATTCTTTTTTTTTTCAAAAACTCTAAATGCGACTGGAATAATCAGCGATTCGGATAGTCGAAATAAGGACAATGGGAGGTCTACTGTGCAATATGAAAAATTCTCAGCAGTAAATGGAAAAAAGCAAATAATAAATAAAACTCAGACGAAAATCTCTGGGTAGACAGAAAAACAAACATTTCGTTTCATTTGCTGCACTAGTTTTTGCAAAAGTAAGAAAAAGAGCCATTTTTTAAACGAAGATTTTTTCGTCGAACGTCAAGGGAGATCTGATTTTTCAGTTTTATTCTACTCTCTTTGTTCGAAATACGTTCCTCAGAGCACTCGAATGAACCACCCTGAAGCAGAGCTACAAGTTCAAGTTTGGTTGATAATGGCGAGATAAAAAATAAATGAAGAACTCACCGCTTTCGTGTGGAAATTGAAAAATGCCGCCCTCATCTCATTTCGCGGGATCTGCATGCGCTCACCAGACCCCCGGATTAAAAATTAATTTTTGTCTCTTTCCATTATATTATGAACACCTGTTTTTTTAGGTTCGGTGGTGTTGAGCTGTGGTGGCTTTCGATTTATCGTGGCTTTCGATTAAGAGAGCTCTGGAATCCAGTGGCGCACCCAGGTTTGTTTTCTGCTCACAGTTTCGTCAAGAACTCTGATAACTGTTTCGAAATTGATGTGTGATAAACGGAATTTTAGGGGTGTTAAGGCAAGGAAGAAGGAGGCCAACTTTAAAGGGGCTCAGGGCCTATACTCGGAAATTTTTTGCCATAGAGGCTGTAAAACCGTGATTTTAAATTAACCCATTAATGCCCAGCGGTCCCTTTTCAGGGACGGTCCAAAAAGTGTGTCTGAGTTTTCCAAAAATGAGCATTTCAACCAAATAATAGTGTTCAATTATTACTTTGGCATTGTTTCAATTCGTTATTAACAGATTGCAGCACATAACCATTGTAAAGTGTTGTATGTAGCCGTTTTATTATGATCTTTATCAAGAATTACATCGTTCACAATCTCAAGAAAGAAAAGCTAAGTTTTTTAAATTATTCCCAGCCTCCCAGTTTATGTCAATTGCTGCTTTTATTTCTTCTTATAAAATGATTTTTTAAATATTATATCGTAGTCAGAAAAAATTTAGTAAAAAAAGTATGTACCCTCTGGTGCCTAGCGTCGTTTTTTTAATAAAAAAATTTTTTAAACATATTTTTTAAAATTATTTTTCTTGTCAATTAAACACTATTTGTAACCAGTAGGGTCAGGTGGGGTAAAATGGGTCAAGATCTTAAAAAAATTCCTTAAAAATTGTGCAAATAATATTTCCTTTCTACGTTGCCATTTTTATGTATTGTGGACACCAGGCAACATTTTATATGCAAAATAAGGTGCAACTTCCACTTTTAAGTTACAGATACTAGCGATTAAGCGTCTTTCTTAAAAAACGCTTGACTGTGATCATCATGAAAACTTTTGATTTAAAGAAAAATAAATGGAAATACACATTTAGTTTTTAACTTACTGCATAGAGCACATTTCCAGGAATAACTTCCTAAAATGTTGAAGATAAAACAGCAAAAAGGAAATTTTCAGGATATTAAAACATGCTTGGGGTAAAATGAGTCATTTTTCGCATTTGATTTGGCAGTATATACTAAAGATCTTATTATATTTTTTGCTTACTAACTCATGTTTTGTTGTCATGTATATATGTACTAATTTAAAACAAGCAATATATTGCTTTGTTATTCTTTTGATACACAAATATATAAGCTTATTGTGAAAAAAAAATTAAATTAAATCAAATAGCCAAAATTAAAAGCCCAGCTTTTGTTCGATAAACTTCCCTCAGGAAATGTTGTTAGGAAGTTAAGCAGAAGTGGCTTATTTCCACCAAAGAAAGAAGCATCGGCAACCAAATCATAGAAAAACATTCTACAGAGCTGAATTCAAATAATGGGGCTCCTTGTAGCCCCGAAACACGTGTCTGCAGTATCTCTGCTTATTTGTGCCTATTTTACGTTGATATTTTCTCTACTACATGTGTTTTATTATTATGCATATTTAAACTTCTATTATAAAACGGTGTCTCCTATACACCAATAACCAAAAGTAAAGACAACACATTAAAAGATACCAGAGGAGAAAACTGCACACATGCAGCAAAAAACTGAAATTTCAACGAGCTTGACAATATTGAGCAGATTACATACTGAAAAATTCTAAAGAGATAAAAAATCAATTAAACTGACACACAGACACAAAACTAAATAAATAATAAATAAACCTTTTCTGTAAAAGAAATATATAACTGAATCAAAGTGCATTGATAGCCACTTTTAAGTTGGAAAATGGGAACAAGTTAAATTTTTTTGGGGGAAATATCAAAAAAGTATATTTTCATGCCATTATTCTTCATCACAATGTAGAATAACGTGCAATGAGATTTAAAAATACAGTAAAAGTTTTTTTTTTTTTTTTTCTGGAGAGAGAAGATGTTTAATTATTATTCACCGTAACAGTGCTAGACATTCCTAGCCCTGAAATGAATCTAGAGGACAATATTACTTTCTAGAAGTGCTTATATGCTAATTGTTTTTTCATTAATGAACAAAAGTGCAGAATTACTATTCAATAAATCGTGAAATTAAATCCTTTAAAGCCTTAATTCATTTTACCCCACTAGTGACCCATTTTACCCCACGCTATGGGGTAAAATGAGTCATTGACAACACATTTTCTGACATATTTATCGGTATCAAAATTTTGTTTTTTTCCGAGATATTTCACTTTTAATGTCATGAGGAAGAGTCATTTGCACATCCTGAGCAGTTTATTCACTGGTTGAAGTAATATAATTTTTTGCTGTCAAAGCCTGATTGTAAAAGTGCTCTTTTTTGACCCATTTTACCCCACCTGACCCTATACAAAATATCCTTGAAAAAAAAATGTCAAGCATTAATGGGTTAATTTTGGTGATCGTAGGGGTAGATGAGGGGATATTCAGAAGCTTTTCTGTTCTTTGAGAAATGGCATAAAAAGCGAACTGTGCATCTGGACGTTTGCAGTTAGTTATCACAATATAAGGGCCTAATTTTGAAGCGGGTCATTATTAAAAAATAAGGACACACACAAATCGGAAGGGTAACAAGATATATTTGGTTACAAATAAAGAGTCTAATGTTTTTCCCTGGTAATGTCCCGAAATTACAGTCCTCAAAACCACAATCATAGGCTATCTTTGGTTGCTTCATAGTGGGAGGTACTTTCCAGAGTCCTCCCATTTCTATTATTCAAGCTTGGATGCACGCTGAAAGTCTCCAACCGTGAAAAAAGGGCGTTTTGTGATTGCATTTATAGTAGGAGGCGGTTGAGCACATGGCAGGCAAATTTTATTCAACCCTCTTTGTAAAAGTGGAATTTATCACGCAGTTTACTTTTTAAAACTAAAATTATTTATTTATTCTTAATTTCTTTGTGCTGAGCAAAAGTAGTCAAACGTGATTTTGTGGAGAAAGCTCTGAAATCAAATTTGTTTTTGCTTTGATTTCACTAGAAGAGAGGGGACAGAGAGGGGAAACCAAACCGCCGGGTGAAAGACCCAGGGACAATGCCTTTTGGGGGTTGGAAGCTAAACTACGTATATAAAAACAATGAAAGGCAATAGACAACAAAGAAAACACAGCGGTATCAGAAGGTGTATTAACCCAGGGAATGAAAAAATAGAAGGGTGATCCAAACAAAAAGTTGCCTCGGTATATGATGTACTGCACTGCAAAAACTGAACTGTTGCTTTTACAGTATAATACTGGCAGACAAGGTTCCAATTTAAAACTGTAAAATGCACAGTAATAAACGGGAAACTAGCAATTTTACAGTTTCTTACTGTAAAGTTAGAAATTTTACACTTTATTGCCGTAAAATGTAGCTGTATTATACTGTAAAATTAACAGTATAATACTGGCAGCAGAGGTTCCAGTTTAAAACTGTAAAATGCATGGTAATAAACTAAAATTAGCAATTTTTACTGCTTTTCACTATAAAATTAGCTGTATTATACTGTAAAAACTATTCATTTTTTACAGTGTGAAAACCAATGCGCTGAACGAATCGAACTAAAATTTCAAGCATGGTTGTTTGACGGCATGGGAGACACTAAGCGTTTTCTACCCCCGCCGTAAAAAGTTCTTTTAGAAGCCCTAACGGCCTATTGCTATCGGTATCAGGAGATGTTCAGTCCATAATGGGATGATATGCAGATGTGAGTAAATCAACACGATGCATTTTTCGTCAGTTTGAAGACTTTAAGCACAAATATTAAATACACCCTTGTGCAAATTAATGGAAACAAAGTATTTTTTTCATGACCTTAAAATTATTGCAATTATTCTTCACCGATTATACTAAAATTAGCAAAAATATGGATGAGATAATTAAACCCTTTACCTATCTTCAATTTTCACCAATCAGAAGCTTATCTACTGTTCGAAGGCACCGTATTGTACCCGTCGGCCAGCCTATCAGTTTATGACAAAATAGCTTCTGACCCCACTAATGAAGAAAAAGTGCTACTTGTGGGTGTTAAAATATAAGAATTGCGCAGCTGAAAATTGGAGGAAAGGACTATTTAGTAACAAAATTAATTTCATTATCCAAGGTCAACGAAGTCAAGACATACGGAGATCTTCAGGTGAAAGAATTCAGGATTGCCACATGAACCCATTTTCAAATCACCATCAAAATATGTTTTGGGGTTGTCTCGGTTACAATGGGGTTGGTTTCTTGCAGAATGTTGATGGTATGATGTATTCGGAGCAAGCTATTGTTATTCTGGAAATAAAATGCTTTACCAGTGTTGAAGAAACGATACCCACATGGAACGGTGTTTTCCAGCAGGATTTAGCCCCTTTACATACGTCCAAATGACCAAGAAATTCATTTCTGAGGACCAAATTCAGATATCTGAGTAGTCTGAGAACTCTCCTGCTATCAATCCAATCGAAAATCTTTGGGCTATATGCAAAAATCGACAATTGCGTAAGGAATGTTCAACTATGGAGAAGCTAATCACTGCTCTAATTCATGGACACATATATTGCAAATGAGTGCAGAAAATTGATAGATTCCGTGGCGAATCGTATCCAAATGTTCACAAAGAGTTGTAGAGATCATATTATGTTATAAAAACTTTTGTTTTTATATAAATTTAAACAAAATAGTTCTTTTCTTAGTTTTCTCAATTTTTCGAGTTTGTTTCAATTAATTTGCACAAGGGTGTAGATGGGCTTTGTTGGAAGAATATTCATTGCTAGAAATATGGTGCCACAATAGAGAAACAAGAGACAATTCGTACATTAAATTTTTCCAGTGTTTAAGATAATTTTACTTCAGCGCTGCTGTTCAAACATGACGACATTTGACTTAATTAAATGACAGAAACTGTAATGGTAATATAGAATTGAATAAAAGCATTACATTGGAACAAGATTGTTTTTTAGAGAAAAATTTGTTTGGTATATCAATTGATCTGAGTTTTTCAATTCACGATTTGTCACTTACGATTGTTTGTAATGTTTAGGAATAAGAAAAACAAATTAATTTCCAACTTTACTATTTATTACTCAGAGTGTAACATCATATCGAAAGGCAAACTTTCAACGAAAAAAATAAGTGTTTTCGCACACTCAAGTATTGTTGTTGCTACTGATACCACTCGGGTATCCGGATTTAAGGCAGAATTGGTACGGCTTCCGTTTTTACTAGCACCATTAAGGTGGAAGTCCAATGTAGCTCAACACGCATGCCATAAGACCTGTTTATAGGGCAGGCAGACATTTACGCAGAAAAAAGACATAAGAGAGAGAAAGTACGTCCATACCCGAGCCGGGATTCGAGCCCGGAACCACTTTATCCGAGTCAGACTTCTCTGACCACTAGACAAGGGGGCCGGCACACTTAAGTGTATGCTCTGTCATGCTAAGTGTGTCGGATCACGCGATGGAAGTCCATTTTTCAAAGTCCGAATAAACTGTTTATTGTACTGTCTGATTTATTTAGGTAAAACCATCCGCGTATTTACGGATCCGTCTTCTCTGATCTTGCCAAAATAGGGGTGAGGGGTAAGATAACAATAAAGGGAAGAATAAAAAGAAGCATTTTGAGCCGCATCAAACAACGTAGAACAATGCTAATTTCAAATACATAGTTTAGTTGAATACGTCAAAAGGATGGCAAAAATGCAAGTACTAAATTGAAAACTTCGGAAAGTTCCCACTCACAACCCATCACCCCTTTTTAAGTGTAATGGTTTGCGAGCGCGAGGCGCGGTTTTCACAGACGGACAGTACTATTATATAGTTCGTATAGTCTACTAAGTTCGCTCAAAGACATTTTTTCTCAATTCGTCATATTAGATTTTAAATGCTAACAAAAATAATTTCCAGCGATCAATTAGTTTTATTTCATGTTATAAAATATACATGCAGTAAATGACGGATCGCTTTACCTTTAATCCGCACGTGAAATGTCTTGTTCTCAGTTCCTCCAGGGTCATTCGCCACAACTGTGTAAATTCCAGAATCGAGCCACGTTGAATTGAATATGTGTAGAACATAAGACGACGAAGTTGATTTTTCCAAATACTTTCTACCATCCCACATAATTAGCTTGTTGTCCTTAGTCCACGTCGGACTAAATGACAACTTTGGAAATACTGTATACAGTGCTGTTAAAGTAACATTCTCTCCTTTAGATTTAGTCACTAACTCTACTCCTTCCGTGAAAGTTACTTTAGGTATTTGAGGAGTCTCTGAAAGAAAGAAAAAAAAAACATTAACATAATATGTACTCATTGTTAATCTAATCACCTTGGAAAATATTTTATCTCGTACTGAAGTTCTTCGTTTAGTAAAATTTGGATTTTTAGTGTAGCAGGAGATTTACCTCGCTAATTATTTCATAGATGGCACCATTGACATAAGGAACCATGTAACGTTCCTCATTTCATTGGTGCCAATGATGAATTAAAACGGTTGTTTATGAACGTTAGATCTAGAAAATTCTTAAATGAAAACTTTACGAATGTTCGCAAACACAGGAGTTGACATCAACTGCATTGCATGAAACATGCGTTAAATGATGCGTAGAATAATCATACATGTATAGTTTGGGCGAGCAAAATCGATGAGCAAAAGTAATTTTATAGATTAAGTAACTTAAGTCAACATATTCTCTCTCTCTCTCTCTCTCTCTTTCTATCAGGGTGATGAATCAACACTGCAGATACGCCGCACCTATGTGTAGCCATAGGTAATTTCAAATAGTAGTATATCAATAAGCCGTCAATACATCAATGCCCTTATTGAAATGTACTATGTTTCCATGGAAACAAAGGTTAATAAATAAATATTTTTAAAAGTTTGATCGCTTAAAGTTTCTTATTTGATTTTCTGTAGAATTATAAACAGTGGAATGTGGATTTCCCAGAGAATACTGAAGATATAATAACATAGTGTAAAGTCAAGGCATATATCAAGGCATTTCTAGATTTCTAGGAAATTATTAAATTTTTTATTTTCTATTTTCGATAACGGGTAGGGCGGAAAAGGTGCCATTGGGGGCATAGAAATTCAATAAAAAATTTGAGGTATGTAGTATAATTCCTTTCTTTTCCACAAATGCCTAGAAGATTAGGCAATTTTCAGTTTTTTTCTACATTTTGAATTAAGTTTTGTCAAAACATTAAGATGCTGTTTTTGCCGTACTTATCAAAAACAACTACATTGTATGTCACATATAATGAATTTTTAGGTATTAGGAGCTAAAAAAATTTTTTAAATAATTTCCTAAAAATCTCAAAAAACTGCATTTTTTGCGAACTTTAACGCAATTGCGGCAGATCAAGAAATTAACCAAAAAATTTAAAATTTTTTATGTGTACTTTGCTCCCCCAAAGGCACCTTTTCCGCAATCCCCATCATCGAAATTTAAAAAAAAAAAAGTCATTTTCGGTCCTCCCTACTTACCACACGTCACCAGCCGACCCATTTTAGAAAATATTGGTGGTAATACTGGTTTGCGTTACCAATAAAGATTATTGGGATTGAGAACCTAAGAATTTCTCCTCTTTCAACCCAAACATAAATGAGCTCACACAGTTAAGAATTTAATTACCGGAACCACACCATACTCGATGAACGACTCGTCATAAGCAATTATTTTCTGTTCTTTCCACGGTAGCCAAAAGTTAATTAGTATGATGTTCAATAACCATCGAAACGTAATCAGTAATTTTAATGTAGACATTTTAGGATTCACTGTGATATTTATATCTCTGATTTCTCGTTCATATGATGATACTAGGAACACTTATTTAAAAGCTAAAATTTGGAATTGGCGGCTGAGCCCAAAAATATAGATTCCTCTATCTAGTAAGTTTAAAAATTGCATTTGTTCTGGAAATTTAGTTTTTCAGTTCCTGCTATGTTAGGTCCATTAAATAAATATGCGAGTCAAGATTAGGGTTTCAAAATGAATAGTTGATTTCCCAAAACTTTTTTATACTTATTAGAAATTGATAAAGAAATGATATGCATTGAATTTCTTACCGAAGACACTAACATAAACTTCATTATAATTCTCTTTCCTGGAATGATCACTGACGTTACATTGATAAATTCCTTCGTCCGACTTTCTTGCATTTCTGACTGTTAATATTTCTCCAACAATTTTATGCTGATGAGTTTCATCAGGTACAATCATTTCTTTTGAAACTCGACGCTCCTGTAAAAGAATGATGATCGTTTATTATTACTTAATACAAATTTATGCTTTAAATCAAGAATACATAATTTTACATTTTACAAAATGTGGTGCATTTCTGTCACACATAAGTATAGCATATGCCTACCAATAGAATACTCGAGTACAAAAATTTAGCTGCTACGTATTGTGAATCCTATAGATTTATACAGGTAAGAAAATATCTCTAATCATTTAAATATATTTATTAAAATAGTATTACAAGATACAACACACACATATATTCTAAACTACGGCATACCGCACAGGAATAACACCTCTAATGCAACTGAAGTTGCAAATACAAGTTATCTCAATATAATAATCGTAATATTATTATATTACGGTTACTTTTGAATGTATGGGAGATAAGGGGTATAGTGGAAAAAATTAGATTTATATATATATATATATATACACTGGCGGAAAAAAAATCCCAACACCAAGAAAGACTTGTGTTAGATAAACGAAATTTGGTAGGCGTGTTTATACAACTGAAAGATGACATCGATTGAAATTTCGAGTTCCGCGCATTAGTGTGGCGCAGCTGGCGTCACTCAGAACATGCAAATAAGGCTTGTTTTAAAAGCGTGTTGTGAAGCTCGTGTGTATTATTTTTCCGTGAAATTTGACGAATTGCGTCCATCTTAGATAGGAATGCCTTTAAGAAGACGAAGAAAGCCATTATCAACAGCTCACCGAGTTTAAACGAGGTCGTACAATTTGGCTACGAGAAGGTGGATTTTCATTTCGCGATATTTCAGAAAGACTTGGGTGGGAATGTTTCCACCATGCATGATTACTGGAAGCTATGGGCAAGGGATGGTACTACCTCAAGAAGATCGAGTTCCGAGCTGCCACGTGGCACGACTGAGAAGGAAGATCGCCGAATCTTGAGTACGGCTGTGGCGCATCGTACTGCATCTACGGTTGAAATTCGAGCTGCAGTTGGTACTGTCGTGACCCAAGGAACGGTAAGTAACTGTTTACTTCAAGGACAGCTCCAAGCCAGGCAACCTGCAGCCGGTATTCCATTGACTGCAAACCATTGCATTTTCCGACGGCAGTGATGCCACGACAGAGCTCAATGGAGGTCGGAGTGGAGATCTGTTGTAATTTTTGATGAAAACAGATTCTGCCGTAGTGCCAGTGGTGGCTGTATATTGGTCAGAAGGAGGTCAGGGACCGCCTGCATCCAAGCGGTCTACGGCCTAGACACACGAGACCCACACCTGAAGTTATGGTCTCTGGAGCAAATTTCTACGACAGCAGGGGCATTCTTGTGGTTATCCTAAACTCACTGACTGAAAATTTGTCGTCACTCTGGTAATTTAACCAGTAGTACAGCCCTTCAAGAGTAGCATTCAAGGGGGCGTTTTCCAACAGGATAACGCTCACCCTCACATCGCTGCTGTAACGCAATGTACTCTACAAAGTGCTGACATGTTACCATGACCTGCAAAATCACCAGGTATGTCTCCAATTGATAACGTATGGGATATCATTGGACGGCACCTCGAGTATCCCACACAGTCAGCAATGACGGTCCTAGTATTGACACAACAAGTGCAACAAGAATGGAACTCCATGCTACAAAGTGACATTCGGCACCTGTATGACATAATGCATGAACGCTTGCAGGCTTGCCTTCAAAATTCTGGAGGTTACACCCTCTACTAAATTAACATAATTTCACATTTGCACAGCATTTTCTTGAGCTTAAATTAGCCAGTGATCTTGTACATTTAATCAATTAAACATGTTAACTAGACAATTGCATTACCAGAATTTCATTACTCTACAGAAATTTTTTCTTGGTGTTGGGATTTTTTTTTCCGCCAGTGTATATATATATATATATATATATAACTTGGAGCAACAGCAACCAATGTCAGTCTTTGAAGAAATTAAATTTATGATAAAAATCTGTCCTCGAAGTAAGACACTTTTATGCGGAACAACAGCCAATGTGATACAAAACCCTAGTATTGAGTTAAAGTAATCACATATTTACCTAAATCCTGTTACCTTCATGTTGTTGTTGCTTATCATCTCTAACTAAACCCATGTCCAAGAAACATGTCTCAAAATTAAATTAATCATCTCATTCCCTTCACTCAACAGCTGCCTCAGAGGCATCAATACAATATACTCCAAGATATCAGAGAGAGAAACGATGGCTGAACAGCGTTTAGCAGCAGAAGTTTGGAAATTTTTAGTTAATAAGCAGTATAAGTTTGGAATATTTTCATCAAAAGTTTAACTCCTCATGTCATGCCAGTTCTTTAGTCTCGATAGAGTAGTCTGTACTAGTCTTGGATCAGTTCATTGCTAAGAGTCCAACGCATTTAGCGGCACGCCAGACATGTCCAGATGGAGCCTTTTGTAGTCGTTTTTTGTAATCTGTTTTTTCAACAATCGGTATTTTTATTTAGAGTCCAAACATGCTAGGTCGCTTGTAATTTAGGCTTATTTGAGTCATTTAGAATTAAAACTCGTTAAGTCAATTTCTTAAAATCTATATTTCCACTATGGATCTAAAGGAATTTTGACTTAAAACCTTTACTTTATGTTCACTTTTTGTTGAGTTTTTGATCTATTACCTTTTACCTTTTTTAAAGCAGCTTTTAAACTTAATTTAAAAAAAAATCATAAAAAAATTGACATAACGGGCTTTGATTCTAAATGATTTAGTTAAAATGATTTAAAAGTATACTTACATTATTCATAGTATGATATAATAATCTTTTAAAGTGTTCAAAGTTTTATCAGGCTCAGGCGTGAATTTTAGATATGAGTCAGAAAAAATCAAACATTGTAGGACCACTTTTTGCAATACTGATATTTTTGACATTGGTTGTTGTTGTTTTAAAGTATATAAAGATACAATATAAAGTGAAAAACATCATGTAGTAGGTATTTCTACAAATACGTTACTTTATTTTTTAAGTAATTCCTTTTTTTTAAGGTAATTTCTTGATACACTTATTTTAAAGTTGCAAATAAGAGCTAAAAAGAATTTAATACTTACATCATCTACTGGGTAAGTCCAAACTACATCCGGAACAACTACACCTATTCCAACGGTCACTATACAAGTCAAACTGAAGTCTTGTCCAATTAAAATATGCTGAGCACGACTGTCATCAATTTCTACTTCTGGTATACTTTCGGTTTCAGCTGAAAATAAGCATCTCAATAACATCTATAAACAATTAATCCAAAATGAATTTGTTTGTAACATTTTAAACTAAGCTTTTTGATTAATTGGTTGGTTAGAACTGAAAAACCTTTTAAAATTCATGTAGGGGAATGTGGGGCAAAGTGAAATGGTAAAATATTTTCACAGTTTGCAGCACCACCTATCTAGTAATATTTTAGCTAAGTTCCTAAATATATAGTTGATTCCTGTCAAAAAATAAGTTGCTCCTAAGATCAACGAAAATAATTATACAAGCCATTTTCAAAATTTGATACTTTTATTGTAATATTCGTGGTTTTTCAAAGATATTTCTTGTTATTATAAAATAAAATTTTTGAAGTTATCATTTAAACTATTAATTGAGCCCTACTGATGCAGTTCTTATTTGCTTTATATTAGATATTTTTTGATTTTAAATGTTCAATGTAATTTGTCAACTGCACTTGGGGCAAAGTGAACGAGCTCATTTCGTTTACTTATGCATTTGTTTATTAAATCACGTACTTATTTCTTCGTTTATTAATGTATTTACATTCTTTTACTTAATTACACAGGTCTGCAAAAAAAAAAAAAATTCGAACAGATGCATGGGATGTTTTGACTGATTTAATGTTTTTCGGTGTGCTGAATCCGAATATAAGCTTCATTTTTTTTCTATCACGTACAGATTTTTTGCAACGCGTAAAGGCTTAATTGCCAAAGTCAAAAAATAAACGTTCAAAAGAAAATTATGTATTTATTGGAAAAAAAGCTGGACAATTATTTTACTCATTACAACACATTAAATAGTTGATCGTATTTAGTATCTACTCCTTTTCACTGCAAAACCGCTTTTTTTTTTCTTTTCCCTGATACTCCTTCTGGTGCGTTTTCACTAGTTGGAATTCTAGGTTTCCCACTTGAGCATCCAGCAGCAGTCTGGCAACATATTTACGTCCCATCATCCTTGGTAATGTCTCTGTGTGTCTTTCACATCTTAATGAAATCTTTCACCCTGTTCCTCACTAAAGCCCCCAAGGTTTTCAGGGAAATAGTCTATATGAGAATGTAGAAAATTGACTTTTAAACTCATGTTGCAGTGCTGAGCTTTGAATGCAGCCAGGATCGATATTTTTCATAGCCAGAGTCCTTGTTACTTCCCAAAAATTGTTGTACCACATCCTTGAATGAATTCCAGGCTTTTTCTTTTCAGTTTCATTCATTGATTCAATAAAACAATGGGTCAGATAAACGTTTGTGTATGTCAGGTCCTGCGAATATTTCCTCTTTCCATTTAGCTTTAGACAATTTTGGAAACTTCGAACAAACATATTTAAAACAGTCTCCCTATGTTGGTAAAGACTTGATTATTTTCCTGGATCTCATAAGAAAGGGGAATAAATTAAAAAGAAAAAAAACCCATCAACACAAACCAACACTTTTAATAAACGAATCAAACCCACCCCCCTCACATTCCTTATCTCTCTTATCACTATCTCTCTTATTTTGATAAAATCCTTAATATTCCAAGAACCCAGTGCAACATATTTGAACCTCATCAATGTGGTTCTGTAGGTGAGTGTAGCAGTTATGTTAGCGCTTTCCCCCATCCGACCTCCACCCTCGCTCTTTTCCTTTTTTTTCCTTTCAGTTTTTATAACTGTTGGTACTCTTCGAACATCTAAGAACCAAATAAGAAAAACTATTTATTGTAAACTATTTTTTTAAATCATAAATTAGTATAGTTTTTCTTTAGTAATATAGAAGTAAAATGGTACATTACCACACTTAGTACACACGTTTTGCGGAAAAACTGTACGTGATGGATAAAAACGGAGGCCATTTTCGAATTCAGCACACCGAAAAACATGAAGTACACTCAAAATATCCCATGCAGTTTTTTTGGTTGCAGAGCTGTGTTACTTACTTATTAATTCATTCATTAACTCATTTTCGTATTCATTCTCTATTTTATTCAGGTCGGGCCCAAATTTATAAAACTTCGTACAATCTAAAATTTGAAGCAATCAATTCCCACATTCCGTGAAATTTATGTTCTTACTATCTAAAATGCTACAGGAACTACAACAAACGTCTTCTAACTAAAAAGTCACTCCTACCAAATTGTCGTCACTCTCTTATTAAGATTTAAGTCACCGTATAGTTAGCAACGCTAAGAGATTTTCCAATTTAAATCCAAATACTTACTCAAGAATAAAAACTCAAAGAAGAAATCAGATTTTTGATTCTGATATGTAGCACGACACTGAAATGCTCCACTAAAGTTATCTGTTGCATGCTTTAGACGAAATCCTGCCATAGGGAGATATTCAAAGCTTTCACTTAGTGGGATCATTACGTCTGTGCTATCAGTCTTCCATAAACTAACGTTGGCCTTAGAAATTGTAGCAATACATGGAATCACGACTTCCCAACCTTGGTGAATGTACATCGAAAGAAAATTCAACCCATCGTAAGGCAACAACAGATTAGATCCATCTGTAAGAAAATTTTTTATAATAAGAACTTGAAGAAAAATACGTTTCTAAGAAATTTTTTCCCTCTTGAGTGTGATGAAATAAATAATCTACTCATCAATGTTGAGAAATGTTAAGTTGGAATAAATTAGTACTACGTCGTTTTTAACCAAGTACCACGCCAATTTGTCGATATCATACAGTTATTTTTTTTATCAATTACTGGCTTTGTGATCACAACATCATATTTTTACTACATAAGAATATGATAGAAAATCATTTTAGAAGATGAACATTGTTGATAATAAATTTTTAAAACTTTCCCTAAGTCTTATTTAAATAGTATCCCAATTAGTTCACACACTTTTTCTTTTTTTATGCAATGCACGGATATCCAACTATGTTCAAAATATTTTTCTTCTGTTAAAATTGAATTTTCTAGTTATTATAATGCTTCAAAATTATTCCTGTTATCATTATTGTAGTAGATCACAAAAATTGGAGTATGGAAAATATTTTAAATGTACAGTGTGAAGAATAATTAAAAAATTAAAGTTGGAGCAAATAGGAAGCTATATTAGATCCAGTTTCAATTCTATATTTTGTGTAATCAATGTAACTTTTTTTCATCGTCTTGTCCATGAGTTTTATGGACATAACTTGAAACCAACTACCACAATTAAAACATTAATGCACACCTTAAACGTTTCTTTAAGAACAAGAATTTAAACCTCTTTACAATAATAATAATAATAATAAGTTTTCGCGTAAACAAGATCCCCTAAATAAACTGCTTTCTTTTACTTTCTTAGAAATTCCAGTACTATTGATCCAGTGCAAAAAGAAATAAACTGAAGAATAACTTAACAGGACTGTGTGTATACAAATCCAAAATAAATTTTAGATGCATTTGCTTTTTATTTCTACTGAAATAAACAGGGACGGTACCTATTCTCCTAATGGCGATGGCATTCCCCCCGCCCCCTCTCAGAACGGGAACCCATCAAAATGAGATCAAAAATCCCCGAAAATCCCCTTTTAAAATGTCAATGGAGCAATCTGTGCCACAAACCCCTCTCTTGTGGACACCTCAGAAATAATAAAAATTATATGATAGTATAATTACTCTATATATTTGTCCTTTACATAATTCATTGTCTCAGTGTAAAAAGCTAAGCAGTATGGACACATACTTTTATAGCTTCTTTACTTACCATTAACAAAAACGTACACCGATGCATTTTTTTCACCTTGAACGCAGGCATACGCTCCAGTATTTTCAATAGAATTGAATTCTAAACGCACAGTGCTTTCACAATGAGAATGACATACTGTTGAAGTGTTCGCAGCGTATGACACAATATGTAAACCATCTTGTTCCTGCTGAATGAAATATTATATGGATAAAATTTCTGTTAAATAATATGTTATTAGATCAAAAAAAAAAAAAAAATAAGCGTATACCTTAACCGTGTAGGAAATTCGGCACCCCTTTTGCAGTAAATACTCGATTATCTGTGGTTCGGATTATCCGTGAGTCTGATGTGAGTCTCCGTGACATCCGTGAGTCCGGCTGAGAGTGGATCAACCGTGATCCGTGAGTGAGAAAACGAAAAACTTTCGTTTTCTTCTCTCTCTCTCTCTCTCTTTTCTTCCTTTCCCTTTTTTTTACGGTGATAATTTACTGAATGCAGAAAAAGGTGAGTGGGTTATTAGCCGTTTCTTGCTTTGAAAAATATTTTTACATCCACTATTATCATTTTTAGCTATAATTTAACGGTATGTGTTACGTTATCGACTTTCTCGTTAGATACTGCAAACACTAGTGTCATTTTCTACCTGTTTTTTGGATTATCCGAGATTACCACGTTACCCTATTACGCGGATAATCGAGAGTTTACTGTATAAGTACAGATGAATTTCATTAATCCGGACTAACAGAGAATGCAGGTTGTCCGAATTAATGAAAGTACAAGTTAAGCAAAATTATCTATAAGTTAAGCCAATGTAAGTAAACAAACTACTGTCCAACAGTAAAAAATGCATTTTGAATATTAAGAGATTGAAACTTACAGCTCTATAGGAGAAAATTACAAAAATACACAATGAAAATACATAATACGGCCTGAAATACATTATTTTACTAAGTCGCCTTTTATTTGTACGAAATGTATGTACATCTAAATGGCTGTTTGAATTCAGCGAAGTCAGGTTTAACAGAGTCCGTATTAATGAACGTTTGCTGTATTTCAAAAATCAAAGAAAGATTTTGAATTTTCTTAGCGGAGTTTCTGAAAAGTCAAACGTCCGTAACTATTCTGTTTGGTGAACAAAAGTTATCTTCGTGCCTACATTTTATATCCTGCTGCTAACGTGACTTTCTCTGCATCTTGAAAACTGAATAATTAATGCTACTTTTTTTTCTTATCTTTCCAGGCATTCTAACGATCAGAAGAAAGTGCAGAACCTTTGTGCACATTAATTTTATAAACTTTCACAAAGAAACAGTAAATTATATTACAGCATTACATAAGTTTTAATTTTCTAAAATCTTTTTACGAGCATTTTTTTTTATTACAACAAAGTAAAAAATACAGATATTTGTGTTATAAATCGAGTGTATTGTTCTACAAGATATTAATCAGCTACTTGGAAATATGTTAAATGTTTTTAGATCCTAAGAACTAAATTAGTTATAAAACATCTTTTTGCGCGAACAGAATACTAGGGTTTTCTAATGAAATTTTAAACACAGTAAAAATGTTCTAACTGCTAAGTTCCCCTATTAAATCAGAATTAAACTGAATAAATGAGCTTTTAAATTTGAACATGATACCACAACATAACAGTGGACTCATTTATTGCAATTTTGCATTTTTGAAAGAGAAACACTAAATTCACTTACAATTGGTGAAACGAAGATCCATGAAAGTGAATCTGAACCTGTGCATTGCAAGTACAAAGTTGTATTTACATTAACGTCAATAAATGTGTCACTAATGTTGAGCTTTGGATCCATATAACTGGATACATCTGAAAATAAATCTGCTTTAAATATAAAGAAATAATCTTTCAAACAAACACACACAGTGTTAAAACTACAAGTTATGCACAAGGCACCTTTAAGGGTAAAACGTTATAGCACCAGCGGCACCCCCTGAAGGGTTATACTTGCCTCTCTATGGCACACTTGAAGATGCCATTTGGCTTCTTAGGGTGCGTAGGTCACCCATGGGGTGCTATAAGACACCCATAGGGTACCACATGAGCCAAATGGCACTTTCAAGGGCACCCACGCGGCACCGGCCATGCCCACGTGGGAACAGCTTGACCACCCTGTGATTTCTGTGTGTTTGGTCTTAGAAAAAGCAGTCGAAATGGAAGTGCTTCATTTTGGACGACAAACTCAAGAACACTGTGAAAGACTGGGTATCGTTACGGTCATAGAAATTCTGAGAAAAGGAATCCCTCGCTTAGTTAATCAGTGGAATCTTTCTGCTCAGGCCTATGGTGAATACTTTTTAAAAAGTCCTCATTTAGACACACACTATCGTTTGGTACCTTTTCATTTGAGAAACCCTAATAAATGAAGATTTTTTAAATTTGGAATCTCTACCTTCTTCACCAATCGTACAATTACCCCCCCCCCCCCCCCACACACACTTTTGGGTTTTCCTAATGAAATTTAGATTTCTTGCCAGAGTCGAGAGAACTAACTCAGATACATGAAGCAGATACATCTTTCTTTGATTTTACTTTAAAAAATTCTAAAATTCAAACCTCTTGCCAAAGCGGAAGACAGTAGCTCTAGTCGCGAAATTTTGCATAGTAATTAGTGTTAGAAGATCACTAACTTTCTGCACTAAAGCTAAGTACTCAGCAAAATTTCGATTTTTTTCGGCAAACCCTAATCCTAAAGTACTAATGTGCATATAAAGCTATATAAATGTATGAAGGCAAAAGTTAATTTTTTCTGGGGTTTTACACGCCCCACTTCACCAGTCAAGGGTTAAAAAAAATATTACAGACATTCTTTTTGTCGACCGATCCTGTAATCAGAGACATACAAGATTTTTTTTTTTTTTTATATAAATAAATCTTAAAAACTGAAGCTAAGTGATTTCCAAGCAGGGGCATTAGCTGAAATTTTTATTTGCTAAAACGTAATTTAAAAGGCCCCCGAGTTCAACGACCTGTCAATAGTTTTGATGAAATGGGGAAACAGGAAAAACTGCTTCGGAAATAAACATGTGCGTCATCAAAATTTTGAATGTCGGTTACCGAAAGAAAGACTCCTCTTCGCCAGTGCTGATTCCAGAAAGTATGCAGAGATACGAGCCCTATATACTATTATCAATCATACAAAATATTTAGTGATTTTTTGAAAAGATAAGTCGTAAAAGTATATAGAATTTTAAAAAGTCATTGAAAAATCAAAATTAGTCTTGATATCCCTATTGCACAGCAAAGTTCAAGAAAAATAGAATGTTAGTGCAGAGTGCGTGGGTCCATTGTCCATCAATGTGTATGGTTTACGCGCATTTTTATTTACTTACTAGCTGTTGTACCCGACTTTGCTCGGATTTTAAATGCAGCATATAAGTTCAGGTCCTAAATAAGTTTTGATTAAAAAAAAAAAAAAACAGCACGGCGGTTTAAAAATCTTTCTGATCTATTTTTTCTTTTTACACACGTTTTCAATTTCTTTAACAGGGGCAGGCGATATTCTTATTCCCTGATAATATTTCAATTTACTGCATGTTTCACGCTGATTATTATTATTCATCCCTCCTCCTAGATTTTCTTTAGCCAGAACTGAGTGGGAAAATAAAATGAAGGTTAAGGGTTACAATTCTATTGAAACTGACTGGGGGAAAAATGATTATTCTCTGGCACTAATGGCAAAATCAATTTAAAAATTTTATTTTTGCAGTACTCAGACCAAAATGGCAACAGATAGGAATCAGTAATGAGATTTTTTTCACGCGCAGACGATCGTCGATTTTCAATTAAAAATTAAATTCCGTTTTCTTTTAAAAGCCAGTATCTTTTTTCAGGGTGGAGACATCGATTAGTGGTTTTGAAAACCGTAAGAAGGAAACTTTCCTAAGAGGTATTTTTTGCGTTCTTTTGAATGAGACCAAGACTGAGGAGATCCGATAAGTATTTCGCTAGATAGAGCCATTTTGAAGTCCTTTCTTCGAAATTAAAACGGATCGCTACTTTTTTCCCGCTCAAAAACCACCCTATGATATACTGTAAAAAATGAATATTGTTTTTACAGTATAATACAGCTAATTTTATAGTAATAAACTGTAAAAAATATCATTTTACAGTAATAAACTGTAAAAAATGTCATTTTACAGTAATAAACTGTAAAGCTTCTACTTTACAGTACTAAATTAAAATTTCTACTTTTACAGTAATAAACTGCAAAATTGCTTATTTTACAGTTTATTACCGTGCATTTTACAGTTTTAAACTGAAACCTCTGCTGCCAGTATTACACTATTATTTTCACAGTATAATGCAGCTAAATTTTACTTCAATAAACTGTAAAATTTCTAACTTTACAATAAGAAACTGTAAAGTTGCTTGTTTTACAGCTCATTACTGTGCATTTTACAATTTTAAATTGAAACCTCGGCTGCCAGTATTATACTGTGAAAACAACAGTTCATTTTTTGCAGTGTACAGAATCTGTCCGGGCATGTTTTTTTGAAAGGTTCGTTTAATTATTACTATTTCTCGGGAAATGAATCTATTACTTTGGTTCGTAAGAGGGCCAATTGAAGTTTGTTTTTCAGATAAATCATGACCGGGGACTGTGCCAAAGGATTGTGTATTTTCACTTAGTTGTGTAATATTTGCAGAACTATAACTAAACTATATAGGTAGTTTCATAACTATTGGGTCATTTAAAAAGTCCTCGCGCTTTTTTCTAACCAGATGGTTTGACGTATATATTTCGAGCAACACTAATCCAATTGCGTTATATGAGTATTCGTTTGAAAGGTGGCATTTCAGGCTCCTTTTTTTTGTGACCACGTTCAAGTATTTCGCCAATCGAGTAAAAAGTTATAGCGCTTTAAAAATGACTGAAATATCTGCAAAATACAATAGGTAATGCTTTTTCACTGCAAAAAAAGATAAGAACGCCACAAGAACGGCCGTTCGTTTTTAAAAATGTTATGTAAGGATGCAATGAGTGAACACCGTAATCAAAAGAGTTATAATCTATTCCGTTTCGGAAATTTCGATGTCAAAGATACACCTCTCTCTGGTCGGCTATTCACTGAAAAAGTCGATGATGTTTTTCAACTGGTTTAGCGGGACCAACACGTAAGCTCTTAAAAGATGGAGGAGACACTTAACATCAATCACATAACAGTTTGGGATCCTCTGAAGAGAACAGGTTGCTCAAAAAGCTCCATGTTTGGGTGACACAAGAATGACCGAAAAAAGAAATTGATCGACAGAGCTACCATCAGTAAAACGCTTCTAAGCTTCTAAGGAGATCCGAAATCGAATCTTTTTGAAGCAAATTATTGCAGGAGATGAAAAATGGATTAGATACGAGACAATGAAATGCATGCGATCTCGATAAAGGGCTGTGACCTATCCCAAACGACTTCAAATTCAGGATTGACGGTAAAAAGGTGTTTCGTAGAAATGGAAGGGCATTGCTCATAATGAACTGATAGAACCTGGCGCAACAGTAAATTCTGTCCTCTATTGTGCAAAACTCAACTGTTTCAATGAAACAATCAAGAAAATGCGACCAGAATTAGCCAACAGAAAAGGAGTTGTGTTCCACCATGATAGTGCTAATCCACACTCATCTTTGATGTATTAGAATAAATCGAAGAAACTTGGTTATGAACTTTTGGTGCATCTAACGTATAGGCCGGACCTTGCTTATTTTAATTATCATTAGTTTCAGTCTCTGAAAAATTCTTTTGATGGCGAAAATTTGGCTAACTGAACAGTCGCTGAAAATCACTTGGCTAAGTTTTTCGCTGATAAACCTCAGAAGTTTTACACCAATGAAATTATGCAGCTCCCGAGGGAATAGCCAAAGGTCATAAATAATAATGAGCATATGCACTTAGATTAAAATTAATTTTCAAATAAAAAAATTCTTACTCAAAAACTTACGAAAAAAGCGCGGAGACTTTTTAAATGACCCAATAGTTATGTTCCAAATAATTGGAACATAACTAGTTACGAAACTACCCATATACATGTAACACAAATCACGGACGTAATAAATAATAAATTTTCATAATTAAACTAATATTTAACATCAATATAATCACTTACCAGAGGATTGTTTTCGCAACGACGATGCATACTTTCATCACAAATATGGCTCTGAAACTAAATCAAGTGGCGTTTCACCATCGTTCTCATCTACTTAGGCAAATTCACATTAAGTTAAGGGTTATTTTCAAAATTTGCTTACATTTGCTGTCTGGGGGTTAGAAAGACGATTTTGAAGCATAATTTATATTTTAAATTCAACGCGAACAATTATTTTCTGTAAGAAATACCCCCCAAAAAAATTCTATCACTCAAAAAATAATTGAAATTTATAGGAGAAGACCGCCTATATTGGACCCCCTAAGAACAGGAGGCCTGTGTCGCTCAATGTGAAGCAAAACAGAAATGCAAAATAGAGCATAGTAAGCTAAATTTAATCAGCAACCGCCCTAGGAGTTTATATTTTCTGAAAATATGAAAATTATTTTTAAAAAAATTATGTTATAAAAAGTTGCAAAAGTCCAATTTAGGAATATATGCGCCTAAATTGAACCATGCGCAACCTAAATTGGACCGTACCAGGATATCATAGAATAATTTATATTTGAACTATAGAGCTATTTTTCAGGATTTGCAATAGAATTTTTTCTGCTTCGGCCTCACTTAGGCAGTGTTGATAAACTCGCCGATGGCATTTCATACTCTTAATCATGTTTTGCACTTCATTTGTATGACAAATATTGCAATAACAATGGTTTTGTGCTGTTTCTTGCCTCTTCTTGTATGACTTTTTCTGATCTAATTCTGCTGAACTTATACTAATTTACGTCGTTGCTAGTTCTTGTACATGGTGTACTACTTACACCGAACATTTAACCTGTTCACTTTGAGTAGTTTTATCTGGACTACTTGCCTCTAATTCTGTTGCAGCCAAGTCAATGTCATTAAGCACATGTCAATGTCATTAAGCACATGTCAATTGACAAGCCAAACTCCTATTCTTTGGAATCAAATCACCCCCAGTATTTGCCATAGCCTTGATTGCGGTTTGCCCATAAGAGTTACCAAACAGTTCTCCTAAGCGATATTAGATAATAGATCTCATTAGATGTTCTCACATGGATGTATCATATGCTCGATTTAAATATGTAGACAGACTGAATAAAAACCACATCTACGTGCATGATGTGCTTAAAGAGAAAGCATTATTAAATCGTTCTCGTTTGACAAGTTTATTGCATCAATGTTATTTATGTAAGTGCTGTGAATTTCATTCGTAGAAGGACATTCTTTTTACATTCTTGACTTAACAGTTTTGATGAAATGTTGTATCAATTGTGTGAATTACCGTTTGTGATCCAACCTGTTTTTTGAACAAGCATTTTGCTCACCAGAGAAGCTTTTATGATAAGTTCATACATGGAACGTAATCTTTTGAAAATAAGCATGGGGAGCTTGCAATTCTATTGCACTCATGCAGCAAATAACCAGTGTGTTTCAACCACGTTCACCACTCATTACTGATCCAACATGATGTTTACCTCTATATACCTCAATATATTTTGGGGGTTTTGGACAGTGAAAAGACCGGCTTTATCGACATTGAACATTTAGTGGCATATGAATTGTTTCCTTTTAAAATCGTTTCGAAAACATCGAAGAATTTCATATTTTTCTCTTGGTAACCCTGCGTAAATTTTATTTAAGTTAATGACTATGTTTAACAACCTCAAACAGCAGCTTAATGGATGAAGCGAAAAAAAACATGCATTTTAAGAAGTTGCAGCTTCTGCTTGATAAAAATGTGCTTGATAAAAAGTTCAAATGAATATCGTGAATAGGTTGTTAAGTGTGCTTAAAATAATTTTAACTACGCTATTAAATAAGACGAGTCGCTCATTTTATGTTACGATTAATAAAAAGTCTTGTTTAAATCATATTCTTAAATTAGACCACCGGTCCAATATAGGAAAATTTTTTCGGTCCAATAAAGGAAAACACGCCATTTTTTATTCTTCAGCTCATTGCTCTATCAAAAACTCACAATCGCGCATGTAAATACATCGATGTAATTCTTATTAAACACAGATTATAATACTGTAACAGCATTTTACAGCAACTTAAAAGTTTTTGAGTTATCCTTCTAGAAACAAGTCGGCAAAATAAGATTTCGCACGTTTTCAACACAAATCAAGCCGTAACTCGCTCTAAACAGTTCGAAGACTGGTGAAACTCCATACACATTAATTTCTTTCCTAAACCTTTATATTTCTACTGTTAAAGTGCAGCACAGATCTCTGTACTGGATTTTAAGCCCGTGGTCCAATTTAAGCAGTGGTCCAATATAGGCGGTCTTCCCCTATATTTATTTTTATATAAGTCTTTAAAAATGAGAATCAAGGCAAAAACGCTTGTCTATTTCCCATTTTCACAAGTTCAACTACTTTTTTTAGATACTTAATTGTATAAAAAAGTACATACAACAAATTATTTTTATATATTGACTATTAGTGTATGATGTTCATAAGAAATATTGACAATAATATATTTTTTTTATTAAGAAACGTATGAATATATTTTGTCCGGAAGTTCTTGTCAAGTCCGTTACCTTAAGATTATTTTAGCTAAAAAAGGTATTTATTGTTGTCAAAAGATGGTAACACGTATTCAGTTAACTTAACAAACTAGTAACGTAACTATTTCGTACCATTTAGTTTTTTTTAGTCGAGAAGTATTGCTGTGGCGTTTCGCACAAAATTTCTTGAAGGTGCGCATTTTTATTCTTTGTCAAGTCCGTTACCAAAGATTTTAGTATTAATTTCTGCTTTTTCTAAACTTTTACCCATAAATATTGTTTATTATACAACTCTAAGAAAATGCATGTTGTTGTTCAATTTTTAAGTTCGTCATTCTAGCCATAATTTGATATTTTTTGTTGAAATATCAAGTCCGTTACTGGTCAAGTCCGTTACCATTAGTGATTGCAATACCGTGATCTGCGTATATCAAATACTGATATTCTGAGCCCTTTTGCAATTTCGAAATATCGATATTGATAACGCAAAATACCGGAATTTTCATTATTAGCTGAGAATTATAAATAGTTTTTAATTAAAAGCGTTTTCAATTTAACGTAATAGATAAATACTGTAATTTAATTGTGCATTGCTTCTCTGATGCGACAGTACTGAAATCAATTTGTTGATGTAAAAACTTGGCTTTGAAATTACGAATTAATAGAACATTAATAAATAAAGGTAGCGGAAAAATTGAAAAAGGATATCTTCATCATTAGACCGTGTGATGAATCGCATTTTCGTGCATTAATGTGCAACATTTTCCCCTCCATTTCCCGCTTTTCTTAATAATGTATTATACACTTGTTTATAATGTTAAGGCTACAGTGGACAAATAAAATTGATTTTTTCAATTATTGATTTATATGTCTAAAACTTTGTGTGCTTGTATTATTGTATATTTACTACATCTAAAAGCATAAAAAACACAAATTAGTTCACAAACCATGAATACTTTTTTTCAAATTTCAAATTTAAATATTTTTTTAACAAAATTTCAAAATGTTCCAGGCGTCGCAATTTTTTTTCAAACTTTGAATTTCCACTTAATTTTCAATCATTAGGCATGATTGCATAAAACAATGCATCACATGCAATGTTTTATGTGGTAGTTTGTAAAAGATGGCTGAAAATGAAAATTTATATGATTTTTTCAACTGAAAATTTTTATTTTCAGCCATCTTTTATAAACTATTTCATAAAACATTGTTTTTAATGCATTGTTTTGTGCCATCATGCCTAATAATTGAAAATTAAGTGGAAATTCAAAGTTTGAAAAAAAATTGCGACGCCTGGAACATTTTGAAATTTTGTTAAAAAAATACTTAAATTTGAAATTTGAAAAAAAAGTGCTCATTGTTTTTGCACTAATTTGTGTTTTTTATGCTTTTAGATGTCGTAAATATACAATAATACAAGCACACTAAGTTTTAGACATATATATCAATAATTGAAAAAAATCAATTTTATTTGTCCACTGTAGCCTTAAAATAAATAACCTTCTTAATAGTGAAGTCATAGCTACGTGTGCTGATTGCCTATGAAAAACTGCTTGAGGACTAAGTTTCAGATTTAGAGCAAATGTTTTATTTTATTCATATATTCCAAAAATGATTTTTATGTATCTTAATAGAAAATATTATTATAACGAATGAATACATATGTATGAATGTATAATGCTTTAAAATATCATTAAAATCATAGTAACAGACTTGAAGTTTATTTATGGTTTAAGGTCAAATCCGTTACCAAATTTCAAGTCTGTTACCATAGTTTTTTATCAATATTTTAACAACTACAAACATCGTTTTAAGCTTCAGGGATGCTAGTAATTTCAAATTAAGTTGGTTCTAGGCGCTATAATATACACTGGCGGAAAAAAAAATCCCAACACCAAGAAAGACTTGTGTTAGATAAACGAAATTTAGTAGGCGTGTTTATACAACTAAAAGATGACATCGATTGAAATTTCGCGCTCCGTGCATAAGTGTGGCGCAGCTGGCGCCACTCAAAACATGCAAATAGGACTTGTTTTAAAAGCATGTTGTGAAGCTCGTGAGTATTATTTTTCTGTGAAATTTGACTAATTGCGTTCATTTTAGCCAGGATTGCCTTTAGGAAGACGAAGGAGCCATTATCAGCAGCTCTCCGAGTTTGAACGAGGTCGTAAAATTTGGCTACGAGAAGGTGGATTTTCATTTCGCGACATTGCAGAAAAATTTGGGTGGGAATGTTTCCACATGCATGATTATTGGAAGCTATGGTCAAGGGATGGTACTACCTCAAGAAGATCGAGTTCCGAGCTGCCACGTGGCATGACTGAGAAGGAAGATCGCCGAATCTTGCGTACGGCTGCGGCGCATCATACTGCACCTGCGGCTGAAATTCGAGCTGCAGTTGGTACCGTCGTGACCCAAGGAACGATATGAAACTGTTTACTTCAAAGACAGCTCCGAGCCAGTCAGCCTGTAGCCGGCATTCCATTGACTGCAAACCATTGACGTTTCCGACGACAGTGGTGCCAAGACAGAGCTCACTGGAGGTTGGAGTGGAGATGTGTTGTAATTTTTGATGAAAACAGATTCTGCCTTAGTGCCAGTGGTGGCTGTATATTGGTCAGAAGAAGGCCAGGGGACCGCCTGCATGCAAGCGGTCTACGGCCTAAAGACACGGACCCCACACCTGGAGTCATAGTCTCTGGAGCAATTTCCTACGACAGCAGGGGTACTCTTGTGGTTATCCCAAACTCACTGACTGAAAATTTGTCGTCAGTCTGGTAATTTAACCAGTAGTACAGCCCTTCATGAATAGCATTCAAGGGGGAGTTTTCTAACAGGATAACGCTCGCCCTCACATCGCTACTGTAACGCAATGTGCTCTACAGAGTGCTGACATGTTACCATGACCTGCAAAAACACCAGGTCTGTCTTCAATTGATAACGTAGGGGATATCATTGGACAACACCTCGAGCATCATCCACAGTCAACAATGACGGTCCTTATATTGACACAACAAGTGCAACAAGAATGGCACTCCATACCACAAAGTGACATTCGGCACCTGTATGACATAATGCATGCACGCTTGCAGGCTTGCCTTCAAAATTCTGAAGGTTACACCCTCTATTAAATTAACATAATTTCACATTTGCACAGCATTTTCTTGAGCTTAAATTAGCCAGTGATCTTGTACATTTAATCAATTAAACATGTTAACTAGACAATTGCATTACCCAAATTTCATTACTCTACAGTAATTTTTTCTTGGTGTTGGGATTTTATTTTCCGCCAGTGTAGTTTAAAAGTGAGATTTCATATTGATTTTGTATGGTGATGGACGACAATTTTCCTTGCTACTTAAAGTTTTACAACATCATTTGAATACTTAATTATGCATCAAAGTGTACAACCAATTACTTTTTCACACACCTAAAATATGTGACTAAACATCTGTTAGTGTTTCTGAAAGAAAATAGCAAGTTGAAAAAAAAACTTAAAAATTCTGAAATGTAAGCATATGATGAAAATGACCCTTAAACTTCATGCCAAAAAACATTTGCAAGGGTAAGATTTTTTGTATTGCAGCTTTGAATTTGTGGCAGGGGACTGTTTGAAAAAACTCCGCACAGCACTAGTATATTAAAGTTTCCGAAATGCGTAACTAGACATTATTTCATAAAAAAGTATAGTTTCATTACTTTTTTTAGATATTAATTGCCTAATTTCGGTAATATTAATAGATTTTTTGAAATATTACCTTTAATTGTTAGACAATATGATTGGGACAGGCAGGAGACTGTGATTTTAGGACTTGGATAATTTCTAGAAAAAAAATTAATTGATATCGCTCCAATTACATTTGACCTGCAAAGTATTAATGCTTTATTTGAATTAAGAGAAATAATTACTTTACTGAACTTTATTATTTTTAAACTATCCAGTTCAGAAAGTCAGTTACGAGTTTACAGAGAAACGCCCTTGTACACACAGTACTAGCCAGAATGGATGAATCACCACAAAAAACTACGATGTTTATGGATGCACAAGAATAATTACCTTTAACCAAGTATTTATTTTGAGGAACATAAATTGTGTGTGCCTGTGTGTGTAGTTATATAAGCACAATATACATACATAATTCAGAGAAGGGTCGATTATTTCATGTGGAACCCTTTTTTTTTCACTACAACTTGGATACGATACGGCAAGGAATTACATATATTTTCACAATAATCTGGTGTAAATTCTGTGATACTAATAATTCTTGTTTTATAATTTCTCTTAAGTTTGAAAGTGAAGTGCAGTTACGCTCAGCAACTTAGCGCTTTAAAATTACCCAACAGTTTTCGACTATGTTTAGATCCGGGGAATTACCGGGCCCAAAGATCTGAAACCCCTTCTCTGCAACGTCGAGATGTTTCATCATGTTGGAAGTGTGTGTGCCTAGTTTGATATCCATAAACGTTGGATTCTTCTTTTTTAGCACATCAATAAAGGAAACTGTTTATCACAATGTGCTAAAAAAGATATCATCAACGTTTTTTCGTATCATATTCATGCAAATGTTTTAGCATAGCAAATGTTATCTTACCTGCTTCAACAATTTGTAGAGAAATCCAAGAAGAAAGAAACGTAAACAAGAAAGATCTTTTTCTTCGCTTCAGCATCGTATAACTTTTGAAAAACTTCTATCGGATAATTAATTTGAAATTTTCACAAATCCATGATTACTTTTGATAACAGATTTTTTCGCATTTAAAACGGCTAAGCTCGTCTCGAAATGTCCTTCTTTTTGTTGCATCAATTTTTCACTTTTAAAAACAAAAGCGGCGAGCTCTTACTTTCTACGAAATTCAGAATGATTGTTACATAACTTACAAATTGCAGTTTACCATTATTATATAAAATATATGATTGCAGTCGATATAGAAGTTTGAAAAACGTAAAATTGCACTGCGTGGTCGCATTCAAATAATCACATGCAAAGTGTTTATGTGCAAAACATCCAAACACGTGCAACAGGCTTTAACGCTCGTAATAAGCATCATCTTTCCTACAACGCTAAGTTGCAAAAAACAAAGAGAAGATTTAACTGTAACACAGTCCTGATCATTTTATTCCAGGAAGATATGATGTAGCATCCGTTTCTCCCTACTTCCGTTGGTGTACGAAGTTTATATTGCATTGGAAATCGAAGGAAGAAAACACTGTATAACTTGCCGAAGGTCAAATTCTTCTTTTAAAGCCATCATTTTTATATAAACAGCAAACACAAAAAGAGCATTAAAACGTTGACCCTCTTTGCATTTTTTTAAAAAAGGAAGTAGAGGAGAAAAATTTGCTATTTGATATCTTGAATTCAAATTTTTTTCGCAATAATGAATTGCGACATGTGTCTGTGTTGGTGTGCGTGTAGACGTTTGTAGGCGTGTATATACACTGCGATGCAAAAGTTTAGACAAATGACAAATATATGAATAAAAAGAAAACTATTCAACGAAATGCTTTCAAATTTCTACTGCAGGTACACAATATGGTCCCAAATACGTGTCTGGAGTTTTTTAAAATGTAACTGGAATCAAATTTTGGACATTACAAAAGACATTTTTTTTTCATTGTTGCAAAAGTTTAGACAATAGTCAGATTTTATGCAAATATCCCTTGAAATGTGATTGGTGGAGGAAAGGCGGGACTTTATTATTCGAATATAAAGTGCAGAGATTGCTGAATAAATAATCAAAATCTCAAAAGCTTTGTAGTTCTCGTGTACAGAAAACGAGAAAGTTTGGAAGCCGAAATTTGAAAATGAACCTATTTTATTATTATTATTATTAATTTTTTTTGTCTTTTAAATCGGCTCTAGTATAGTAGTACATTGTTTTTTACTTTGCGGAGAGCAAATTCAGACATGCGTATCGATCAAAAAAGCCAAGAAAAATTATATTTCTTAAGGATAAAAGGAATTGAAAAAACGGTTCGAACTGACAATTCGCCTTTTAATCCTACAAAACTTCAACTTGGGTCAAAAACAGCACGTGACAGCATAAGTAGATGAACAACTGAATCGGAATGCATAAAAAAAAAACTAAGAATTGTGCCTGAGCCTTTTCGGACAGAGTGTCCCAAATAAACCAGATTTTAATGTAAAAAGCAGCATACGTATCATCGTGACTAAAAAATGAATAGTACTTTCTTTGATAAAAATTATTGATATATGACCGGGCTATGAAAGAATAGTCCCAACGTACCCCATTGCGTGTTGTATGAGGCGACTAAATTGGGTTCAGCGCAAGGCCAATCCCCTTGCATGGTAAAAACTCCCAGATTCAGAAAACTCAAAGACATACTTCCGGACTGGCCCTTGTAAGACGACCTGGCACGAAATCGGATTTGCTTTTTGGAACTTGGAATGTTAGAACTTTATTTAGAGCTGGGGCGCTGAAGAAACTCACAGACGTCTTCATGGAGTACAAACTTGATGTACTAGCTCTCCAGGAAATGCGATGGACTGGAAAGGGAGTATTGGACCAACGAACTCACAGCGTATATTTTAGCTGCCATGATAAAACACACCATTTTGGAACTGGTTTTATAGTCAGCAAACGAATCAGAGAGAAAGTAATCGAATTCAAACCAGTGAATGAGAGAATTTGTAGGCTACGCATCAAAGGAAAAACGCACAATATTTCAATAATATGTGCCCATGCACCTACTGAGGACAAGAGAGATGAGGATAAAGATGAATTTTATGATCTACTTGAAAAGACACACAGCAAATGCCGTTCAAATGACGTAAAGCTGATTATGGGGGACTTTAATGCGAAGATTGGACATGATACCTACATGAGTAGGGTCGTTGGAACCGAAAGCTTACATGAAGAAACTAGTAAGAATGGTTTTAGACTTCTTAATTTTGCCATCTCCACAAACATGATTGTTGGAAGTACTTTTTTTAAACACAAAAGGATACATAAAGTTACCTGGAGATCTCCAGATGGACAGACCCAAAAGCAAATTGACCACATTCTAGTTGATCTAAGACATAGAAGCAGTCTTATTGACATTCGGACATTACGAGGAGCAAATGTGGATTCAAACCACTTTTTGGTGGCCTCAAAGTTGCGTCACAAAGTTAATAGATTTTATCATAAAAGAGGAGATAATAATTGTAAGAAGATTGACATTGAACATTTGAAGAAGACAAAGATACTAAATGAGTATAAAAGAGAAATTAAAAGCACATTAGTTATGAGAGATTTGGCTCCCGATGTGGAGATTGCATGGCAGGATCTTAAACAGACCATCATCAATGCATCTGAAAAGACAATCTCAGAGATGCAAGAAAAGAAAACTAACCATTGGTTTGATGAGGAGTGTAGTGCTATTACCAAGAAGAAGAACGAGGCATATAAAATTATGATCCAGAAACATTACACAAGAGCTGCGGAAGAAAGGTATAAAGAATTAAGAAGAGAGGAAAAGAGAACTCATAAAAAGAAAAAGCGAGAGTATATGGAAGATCTATATAGAGATATTGAAAACTTAAATACCCAAAAGGAAGCCAGAAAATTTTATCAACTTGTAAATAATGTCAGAGCTGATTTTAATCCAAGAACTATCACATGAAGAAAGAAAAATGGAGATCTAACGCGAGATCCAAACGAAGTTTTAGCTCGTTGGCGTGAACATTTTATGGAACTGTTAGGGGGTAAAGATAATGTAGAAGAGCTTTCCACTCGTAGCATGCTACCATCCATGTGTTCTGAAAGTGGGAACTTGGAGCATAATACTCCGACTTTGTACGAGCTAGAAGTAGCTATGAAGAAGCTAAATAGCAATTGGTCGGCAGGACCTGACGGCATCAAGGCAGAACTCTATAAAACGAATGAAAGGAGCCTAAATAGGGCAATCCATGATTTGATTTGCTGTATCTGGACACAGGAACAAATGCCCACTGATTGGGATGAAGGATCTGTTTGCCCTATTTATAAGAAGGGCGACAAGTCAGAATGCGGCAACTACAGGGGAATTTCTTTACTTAACACTGCTTACAAGATCTTCTCCATTATTTTATTCAACCGTTTAGTAAATGTCACCTCTAAAATCATTGGAAACTACCAGTGCGGATTCCAGAAAGGAAAATCAACAATCGATCAAATTCACACTATTCGACAGAACCTGGAGAAAACCAAAGAGTATAATATTGACACCTACCACCTTTTTATTGACTTCAAGGCCGCCTATGACTGTTAACCGGGAAAAGCTTTTGGAAGCCATGTTGGAGTTTAACATCTCGAAGAAACTTGTCAGTTTAACTAGAATGACTATGAAAAGTGTTTCTTGTAGAATTAAAATTCTGTCTAGTCTATCAGAACCCTTTTTTACTGGAAATGGTCTTCGACAAGGAGACTCCCTTTCTTGCCTACTGTTTAACTTAGCTTTGGAAAAGGCCATTAGAGATTCTGGTTTAAACACAAGCGGAACTATCCTACAAAGAACTATCCAACTTCTTGCTTTCGCAGATGACATCGATATCATTGGAAGATCAAAAAGCTCTGTTATCAATGCTTTTGTAGCACTTGAGAGAGCAGCAAAGGAGATGGGACTTGTTATCAATGCAGACAAAACAAAATTTTTGATATCGACTAATAAATATCCTGATTTGTCTTCTTTGAAGATAGGTAACTACACTTTTGAAACCGTAAAACAGTTTACGTACTTGGGTACTCTGATCTCATGTAGCAACGATCTGAAAATTGAAGTAAATAATAGAATCTATCTGGCTAATAGAAGTTTCTTCGGTCTCAGAAACCAATTCACCTCTAAGTTCATTTCCCTAAAAACAAAACTGAGCCTCTATAAAACTTTAATCAGGCCTATTATTCTGTATGGAAGCGAATGCTGGACCCTCAATAAAGCTGAAGAAGAAAAGCTGCTAATTTTTGAAAGGAAAATTCTAAGAAAAATCTTTGGACCTACTCAAGAAGACAATAGATGGAGAATCCTGTACAACCATGAAATTTACAGAAAGTACGACAAATTTGACGGAACTGACATCGTAAGAGTAATAAAAGCCTCACGTATTCGGTGGTTAGGACATCTTTATAGACATGCTGATGCTGTCCTTACCAAAAAAGTGACTTTTTCAAAAATTGAAGGGATTAGACGTCGAGGACGACCACCCACTCGATGGTTGGACGACGTCGAGAATGACCTAAAGCTAATGGGAATCAACCGATGGAGGGCCGTTGCGACTAATAGGGCCAACTGGAGGAAAGTGAGCGAGTCGGCCTTGGCCTGCAAAAGGCTGTTGTGCTTTTGATGGTGATGAAGTTTTGTAGGATTAAGGGGCAAATCGTCAGTTCGAGCCGTTTTTTCAATTCCTTCATTCTTAAGAAATGTAATTTTTCTTGGTCTTTTGATCGATACGCATGCCTGAATTTGTTCTCCACAAAGCAAAAAACAATGTACTACCATACTAGAGCCGATTTAAAAGACAAAACATTAATAAAATATGATCATTTTCAAAACTTCGGCTTCCAAACTTTCTCATCTTCTTTACACGAGAGCTACAGAGCTTTTGAGATTTTGATTATTTATTCAGTAATCTCTGCACTTTATATTAGAATAATAAAGTCCCGCCTTTCCTCCACCAATCACATTTCAAGGGATATTTGCATAAAATCTGACTATTGTCTAAACTTTTGCAACAGTGGAAAAAAATGTCTTTTGCAATGTCCAAAATTTGGTTCCAGTTATATTTTTAAGAACTCCAAACACGTATTCGGGACCATATTGTGTACCTGCAGTAGAAATTTGAAAGCATTTCGTTGAATAATTTTATTTTTATTCATATATTTGCATTTTGTTTAAACTTTTGCATCGCAGTGTGTGTGTAGGCGTGTGAGTGTTTGTGTGCAGGACATGGGCGTCACCACTTGAAGGAACAGGGGCTGGTGGAAGTCCGTGGAGATGAAGCGCCGGGCACCCACCCGGGGGCAAACTCCAAGGGCATTATTAAAAAGGAACCACACAGCAACTAAGGTTGAAAATGAAAAGAAATAGCAATTCGTCATTGCTCAACTAGGGAAGTTTCACGTTTGAGCGTTCGACCCACCTTCTATTTTTCATATTTAGACATTTTTTTCACTGATGAGCATCATTTTTTACTTTCCCTTCTTATAATAATGTGTATTTTAATTGTTTTGTCAGGAAGTCTTTTTAGGGTGATTGACCCATTTTCAAGTCTGGGTGATTTCACCAAGACCAAACCTCTCGCGTTACAAGTCCGTCATTTCGCCCTTTTCTGAGGGGAGGGGGGCAAAGGATGTGTACTCAATAACATAATTGCACTAATAATCAGTCAAAACTACGCCCACTTTTATGAAAGTACATACATTTCTCATATCCGGGGGGGGGAGACAATTTACTACCCCCCCCCCCCTCCCTAAATGACGGGCCTTCCCAGTTAGTTTTATTTGGTTGTATAACAATTTGTAAACAATATACAACATTTAATTCGTTTTAAAAAGATGGTTTTAATGAAAATAGAAGGTTTTTGTTCTTTACTTGAAAACTCTCCTTTAATATTCATTTCAATCACTATCTGCCAATGCATTATTTTGATGAAACTAAACATAGCTGAAACTTGCTGTTCTCATTCAGCAAAATTGTTAAGATACTCTACCTAAATTTACTTTCCACAATTATTCGCTAAATTTCTCTATTTTATTGTAACTTATGTGTAACTTTTATTTAATAAAATGAAAATCAATATAATAAGGATCCAGAAAGGTAAATGTGGTACAAAACGGACCAAATTAAGTATTTTCACAGGTACCCCTACCAAAGATAATATCTAAATGATGCACAATATGGGAAAATAGAAAAAAGTTCTCAAAATTTTAACCCATTTATGCCCAGTAGTTTAAAAATCGGTTGTTTGTTAGTTACTGCAGACAAAGACCTGTAATACGTAAATCCTTTTACTAAAGCTGTTTTTTACAAGTAGAATATTCCTTCTTCTTGAGAAAACCACATAAAACCGCTAGCTGGACATTACAGTTCATTTATTGTTCATTTGTATAATCATGCTCAATCTCAGGCGTCCTGTTTACGGGACAGTGGGAATTCGTGAGTACAAAAAGGATAAAACGTTTTTACATGTCTGTAGCGTAATAAACTAGCATTTTCGTTTGAAAATGTTTCTTTTAGGTAATGACATAAAATTTCATCTTTAATTATAAGTTAATTGTTAGTATATTAGGGTTCAAGGGCTAGTGTCCAAGTTGTCCAAATAGCTTCTTTGTACAGTTTGATTTTCACCAAGAAAAATACGTTAGTAAAACTGCTAACCAAAAAGATCTTGGAGGCAATTGCGTTGGGCTGAATGTCCAGGTAAAACGACAAGAAAATGCGAAAAATGCAAAGTAAGACTCCATGCTAATCTTTTCAACAATACCATGCAAAATAACTGCTCCGATTTTGTCATTTTTTATTATTATTCAGTAGAAGCTATGTAAAAATTAAAAAAAGTTTAATTTGAAAGATTATTACTCATTTTGTTTAATTAAATCATCAGAAATTACTAATGATTTGCACTTGTGAGTATTTCAAGTATAGTCGCATTTTGCTCATATATATTCCCAGTGTCCCATAAACAGGACATTGAATAACTTAATAACTATGGCAGCGCTGATCTGTTTGACGCCTAAAATGTATTTAAAGAATTCCAAGTAAGGGCCCTGCTCCACATCAGCGGAAAACACGACCGTATCCGAGGGCAGAAACCGAAAATCCGGGTACTTTCCATAGGAACACTATTTAATCCATTTTGCGTTTCTGCTTTATTTTCCTGCTTTACGTCAATGTGGAGCAGGGCCCTAAGAGTTTTAAGCAGATAAAAATTGAAAACAATTGATCAAAAAAGGTTGGGCATTAATGGGTTAAGAAAAAGATTAGGAACCGAACAAGAGAGTGAAGATGAAATTTGGTTTTAGATATTGAATCTGCACTAAAATATCACATCTCAAGTGATGAAGATGATTATTTAAAAGACTTAAAAACAGCTGTTGTATCATTGAAATTGGAGATTTTTTTTTTTTTTTTTTGTAAAATATTTCACCAACTGAACTTTCTCACAAAATATGGATTGCTTCATGAAAGTAAAAGGACATAAATTTTCTATAAATTTTCATAGATCTACTTCATGTATAGTTTTAGTTTTATTATTTCCGGAAAAAGAACATGTTGGTAATAGTGTCTAAAACATATTTCCTTAAGTTCCCTCATTCAATGATCAGTAGAAGTACAGGAATAGTTTCATTGATGATAAAATTTGACTATGATGTTTCTATCAATCATAATCTCTACTGATTCAAATCAAGTTTATTTAACAATTTATGGTAATGGTACCCTTATACGTAATTATTGCCAGTATTTTGTAATACACTGCTCAAAACAATTAGGGGAGCACATGGTTTTAACAAAATTACGCAAATATGTATACCAATAAGTAACATAAAATGAATCGTTCTTAATTCAAAGAATACCAGGAAACGGAATAAGATAATTTTATGAACAAATTAAAGTTAATGAGGCCAAAAACCAGAAAAAGAAGATAAGTGCGGAAATCGGGATGTTGCAGAAGCGTCCGTTTTATTGCCGTAACTGTTAAATTCGATAGCGCAGTAGTTTTTTTACATTTTTTTCTGGAGACAAGGTTACTTGAGAATGTCTCAACAACGTGATTTACTGGAATCCATGCCATGGCATGTTATAGGCAGGCTGGAATCCGGGTAAACACAACGTTGTGTCGCGGATGATGTTGGAGTCGTCAGAAGTGTTGCAAGGCTGTGGAAACGATTCCAAGAAACAGGAAATGTTTGACATCGATCAGGGCAATGTCGACCATGCGCCACTACAGCAACTGATGACCGGTATTACGGTTAACAGCCCGTCGAAACAGAATAGAGAATGCTACGCATTTGCAAAGGCAGTTGCTCTTGGCAATATTACGAAGGGTGTCCAGGGTCCAGCCAAACAGTACGTAATGGGCTTCACGAGGGAGGGCTCTATGCACGTAGGCCAATGGTCTAAATTTTGTTGACCCCACGCAACTGTGTGGTCCGAAGAAAACGGACTGCTCAACATCGAAATTAGGAGCAACATGGTTGGAGCCAAGTGCTGTTTACAGAGGGGTTGCAATTCAGTCTGGAGAGTGACAACGGACTTGTTCTGGTATGGAGGAACAGGGGCACTCGAAATAATCCCGCGTTCGTTCGTGAAAGGTCACAAAACAGACTAGCTGGTTGGGTGGTATGGGGTGGAATCAGCATAGGCGGACATACGGGCCTGCATATCATTTGGAATGGCACTTTGACGGGCCAAATATATGCAGACGAAATACTGAGACCTCATGTCATCCCTCACGCTGGAGCTATTGGATATCCCTTTGTTTTTCAAAACGATATTGCTCGACCGCTGAGAGCTCGTCTGATGGAGAACATGCTTGAATATGAAAAAATACAGCGTATGGAATGGCAAGCGTGCTCTACTGACCTGAATCTAATCAATCATGTTTAGGACATGGTCGGACAATGCATTGCTGAGTGACAAAGGTCGCCTGTTACTGTCCGAGACTTGGAGATTGCACTTTTTGAGGAGTGGAACAGTACTCCCCAAATTCATACCCATAAGCTTATCGCATCCATACCAAACAGGTGTGCAGCAGTCTTAGCTGTTCAAGGAGACCACACGCCTTATTAAAACACATGCAACATGTCTAAACAGTACCTTTTTTTCATTTTTTACATGTAACCAAAATGTTGCCCAAAATCACCTTTTTATGTTTTTTCCACATTTTCAAAGAATTCAAGATTAATTCCAAAGTTTTTAGGTCTTTTTTTCTGTATTGTGCATTGATACACGCGTACTATCCATTGTACGCCAATCCGTGACTGTCTTGCACGGTTTTCTTCACTTTTTTGCTTGCTCTTCTAATTGTTTTGAGCAGTGTAGTATCTCATTAGACATGTAAATATTTCAGTATCACAATATTCAACCTTGCATGTACGAAATTTCGTTGAAGTTAATTCAGCCGTGCTTCGCAATTCCTTTGAGAAAAACCCATCTCTTAATATTCAGAAGATTTTTCATACTTTTGCATGTAATGCATATACTATAGTGGGAGAGGCTAAGACTGTTTCTGGAGGGAGTTCCTTCTGTCACTATTCTGGTGTTGATCAAGGGCGTAGCTAGGGGGGTGCAGGGGGGTGCAGCTTCACCCCCCTAGATCAGAGCCAATATGAGGTCACTGTGACCTCCCATTTTATTTATTTGACTTTTATGCTAATTTTTGGGAACTTTATATAAACTGCGTTATTATATCTAGTATTGATTACTTTTCAGAAAATGACAGTAAGCTTACCTGTTTTTGAGGAGAAAATTTTTAATTTACCGAATGAAACTCAGAACTGTAATGAATGATTAAAAAATAAATAAATAAAATTCAAGAATGCATACTTGTCTATGTCTACCAAAAGAGACGTGAGGCATCCCGAAAATAAATATTGGGTTGGCAACTAAGTAATTGCAGATTTTTTAAAGAAAATGAAAGACATTTTTTTCATGGAACGAAATATTTTTATTCTTTAATGTATTGCCCATTTTGATCAATGACATTTTGCCATCTTTCAGGCAGCATCATAATCCCACGTTCATAAAATTTCTGGTTTTTATTAGCAAAAAACTGAATTAGGTACGATTTGACATCATCATCATTATTGAAATTTTTACCATTCAAGGATTTTTGTAAAGATCGAAACAAATAGTAATCAGATGGTGCAAGGTCAGGACTATATTGTGGATGTGGCAAAACATCCCAACCAAGCTCCATTAATTTTTGACGAGTGAGCAAAGATGTGCATTGTCATGATGGAATACAACACCTTTTCGATTTGTCAATTCGGGCCACTTTTCTTCAACTGCATTGTTTAATTTCGTCAGTTGCTCAATGTAGACATCAGAATTGATCGTTCGGTTCGGTGGTAAGAGTTCAAAGTAGACAATCCCTTTGTAATCCCACCAAACTGATAACAAAACCTTCTTTTGATGAATATCAGCTTTTGATGTTGTTTGAGTTGGTTCACTTGGCCTGCTCCACGATCTTTTCCGCTTGATATTATTATAAACAACCCATTTTTCATCGCCAGTTATCAGTCGTTTTAAAAACGGATCATTTTCATTACGTTTCTGTAGCAAATCGCAGCAGCTAATGCGTTGCGTTAAATGCGTTTCTTTCAGTTGGTGAGGAACCCATGTATCGAGTTTTTGAACATAGCCAAGTTGTTTCAAGTGATTTTCAACGCATGTATGTGATACATGAAGCTTCTCTGCAATCTCACGTGTTGTACTGTGACGATCCGAATCGATTATTGATTTGATTTGGTCGTCATCAACTTCAACTGAACGACCAGAGCGTTTTTCATCTTTGAGCGAAAATTCACCAGAACGAAATTTGGCAAACCAATTTTGACACTGCCTTTCTTTTAAGGCTTCGTCACCATAAACAGCACATAACTTTTTATGAGCTTGCGATGCGTTTTTCCCTTTGCGGAACAAAAAAACAAAATGTGACGAAAATGTTCCTTTTGACTTTCCATTTTTCAACGAACGCCAAACGAAAACTACGCAACCAATCAAAAAACTTTTTTTACTGATTGACATCTGAGTTGCCAACTATCAAATAACAAAACGTGTTTCACATTTGTACTACGTGTGCAAATTTAAAAATTCAACTGGAGCCAGCTATGAGTGAAATCCGCAATTACTTAGTTGCCAACCCAATAAATTAATTAAAGAAAAAAAAATAAAGAAGTTCAGCCTTGCAATACTGTCTCACTGTTTTCAAATTTCATCAGCCAATTTGTATCGGATAAGAACTTTTTGGGAGGTCATAGTGACCTCCTATTTTGGTGCCACTGCTTGCACCCCCCTAACGTGAGTCCTGGCTACGCCCTTGGTGTTGATTGCCCAGCTGCAGATGTGTGAAAGTTCGACCCCCTTTTTTGGAGGGTGCAGTAATTAAAGTGAGTTTCCTATATTTTTCTCTTAATAAGTTCCTTAATGAATATAAACTTATTTAGAATTTTTTAAAAGCATTTCTATTTTTAAAGACTGTGATTGGAAAATAAGGCTTTTGGAGAAACTGTATCCTATACTGTTTCTTTTAAGCTCAAATGTGCTAAATAAATTTAAAGTGATGACCATTTCTTTCAAAAATATTCTAAATGACCTCACGTTTTTTTTTTTTTTTTTTTTTTCGACATTATAACGTTACTCGTATTTAGAACAAGTTTGTAGAAACAACTGAGCTAACTATAGCTCAAAAACAACACATTTGTTTTTCTAAATATTACTATAGTTTGATCCAAAACCAGAGTGTCAACGGTTTAAATCAAATGATTTTTTTAATCATTGATTTAAATCAGTTTAACTGAACCACTATAAATCTCACAGAAAATTTCAAATTTCACTCGTTCTGAATTTTTCTTAGTCAGTATAAACCGTTCTTCATTCTATTGATTTTATCCCTAAAGTTTTCCCACACTTTTATCATTTTTATCTACAAATTATCTCTCCTAACTCAGTATAAAAATTTCAAATGTTGTTACAGTGTGTGCAGTTTGTGCAGCAAGTGGAAAAATTAAACTTAACTTTTCAACACCCGTCTGTTCAACTATGATTGGAGATTATCTCGGGCACAGGATTGATGTTCCAAATTGTCACGACCAGGTATTACAAGGGGCAATTTTTTGTTGAGTAAGTGCATCGAACTGTTATACCCGAATATATCTCGGGAGAAGTTTATTTCGGCTTCATCTTTTTGTCAGACCGAAATTTATCTCGGGAAAAAATAACTGGTGCTGAAATTATGTACCCAAACCATCGAAATAACTTGACAGTTAAAAAGTTAAATTTAATGCTGATTCAAACATGAATTGCTGTGAAAAAAGAAAACTATTTAAAAAATAACCATCAGTAGGAAAGTTGTAGTTTATACAATTTTGTTATTATAATTATACATTAAATGAATACATAAAAACACAAACACGTGTGTGAACTATGAAAACACATATAATTATTGTAAATACTTCACTTCTACTGCCGGGCTAAGCACAAAAGTCATATCTGCGCTTTTTAACAAAATTCATTTATTGTCATTAGGTGGCTCTTTGTCGCTTATGTTACCTAAATGCAGTGCTTTATAGTAATTTGAGAATGGGAAGTATTTTTTGAAAAATTCCGAAAAAGTATCATCTGAATCAAACACTTGGAGGCGCGTAACTTTAAAGAGCAAAGAGCAGTGTCTGAGTTTAAAACAGTCTGCAGATATCACTTACCTGCTTAGCAAAGCAGTATAGGGGAGAGGGGGGCACATGTAAACAGGGGCACATGTGAACAAACGATATTTTACCCAGTTAACGTGAAGAGAAAAATCTGAAAAAAATTTATGTCGATGGTAACTCAAGTACTATATCCTGCATGAAATTTCAAAAATCTAAATCATTTTGTTTTTTAGTTATCAAAGATCTTATATTTTGGGAGGTGCCAATATACTTTTATGTTCTATTTCTCCGAGTAAAAACACATCCAAAACTATTTTTTTTGTAATTTGAACTTTATTCGTCTTAAAGTGGCATTAATTAGGAAAGTTTTCATGCACTATTTTTTTTTTAATTGAAGAAAAAAATATAGTTTTTTACCAAATTAGGCCTAAGTTGAGATAAGGGGCACATGTGAACACTTTATGTAGGGGCAGATGTGAACAGTTCATCTGTGCCCCATAATGGTATTTAGTTATTTTAATTTTAAAAAATAGTTGTTTTTTTTACATATTGAATAGTTTAATTAATAAATACTGAATAATTAAAAGTTTCAATACTCAATATTTAATTGAAATTTGCAAGAGTTGCAAAGAAAAGAAAGTTAAACTTGCTAAACTGTTGAAAAAGGAACAGTTGTAGTAAGTTGTAGTAGTTAAAAGTTGTAGTAAGTGACGCCGAGTCCGATATTAGTTTTAAAGACCGCAACTATTAAGAAATTTGTGCTGAAGTCAACCTTGCACCAGAAATTGTAGCTGTGAATGACTTTGTCCTCGTAGAATTCACTACAAAAAAAAAAAATTCACTATGAATGAAACTTTTATGTTTCCAAAAGCAGATGATACATCGATGGTAAGCACTCTAATGATATTCTGCTAAAATTACCACCACCTTCAGTTTTAGGTGGCACATGTCCAGCTGCATCTTCTGTTTCTTTTTCTGTAAAACTTGAAGGCTACAATGTTCGTTGAATTGAGTCAATTAATCACATTGAATAACTAACTTGATATTTTCATTGTAAGTGTTTGTTAATGTGTAACAAGCAGTATACCTAAAAATATGCTTAGGTGTATTTTATTTCCATTTATGTACCCGTGTTTACTTGTGCCCCAGGCATGTTTACAACTGCCCCTCCACTGGGGCAGATGTGAACAAAATTTAACATATTTTGGACTTATTTTTTTGGGTGGAATTCAATGTTGAAGAAGAAAGGTAACTGCATGAAAGTATTAGTAAATGTGTGATTTATCATGTACAGCACTTGTTTCTTTTATATCTCAAATGAATAATGAAAAATATACAAAAATGTCATTTTTGTTCACATGTGCCCCCCTCTCCCCTACTTAGACATAAAAGTGCTCTACACAAAAGTGCGTGAAAACAAAAATCCACTTGTGAAGTAAATTTCAAAATTGTATTTTCGACTGGAAAAAATATCATTTAGCTAAATAAAATCATTAAAAAAGAAAGAAAAAACAGAACTTCGTATGGGTCTCTGTGCATAACATGCACAATATATTAAAATATAAAAATAGTGTAATTAAAAGACATGAAAATAAGCACATTTCAAATTAAATAATCCGTTAAAAAATTTCTGTAATGCAGTTAAATTGAACTAATGCTGCAATTGTGAGTTTTTGCTCTTATTCCTTGAGAAATGAAAAAATTGCAAGCAATTTCAAGCAGTCATTGAACTATCAGATGACGCACAAATTGAGCAGTACTTCAGTACTGTTATTTTTATCATGGTACTTTTATCATAGTACATATGAGTGATCCGCAGATTTCTAGTGGATCAATATCATGATCATTTGATAAACTTTGACTACATTTTTGATTTGATCACATATTAAAGAATTTGCACTTTTACAAGGGTTAGAATGTTTTAAATTAACACACACACATAAAAAATAAGAATGAGAAAATACATATTGCTATGATTTCCATTTTCTGGACATTATTTTATTTATTTATTTGAGGATATGAGAACTTTATAACACTATTTGTGTACCACAGTTTTAATGAAGCAGTTGAGTGCAATTATTCACATTTCAAAAGGTTTACGTACAACAAACTGAAATATTAAAGTACATTGAAATAACTCCAAGCATAGAAAGATAACTGAAATTTTTATAACTCACTGACGAAACGAAAAGTGAACATTCTTATAAGTAAACAACATATGCAGAACATGCACAATATATTAAAATATAAAAATAGTGTGCTTAAAAGACATGAAAATAAGCACATTCCAAATTAAATAATGCATTAACATTTTTCATTAATGCAGTTAAATTAAATTAATGCTGCAATTGTGCCAGTTTTCGCTCTTATTCTTTGAGAAGTAAAAAAATTGCAAGCACAATTTGAAGCAGTCATTGAACTATCAGATGACTACCAAATTGGGCAGTACTTCAGCACTATTATTTTTATCATGGTGCATAGTACATATGAGTGATCCCCAGATTTCTAGTGTATCAATATCATGATCATTTGATGAGCTTTGATTACATTTTTGATTTGATCACATAATAAAGAACTTGAACTTTTACAAGAGCTAGAATGTTTCAAGCTAACCACACACATAAAAAAAATGAGAATGAGAAAATACATATTGCTATAATTTCCATATTCTAGACATTTTATACATTTATTTGAGGATATGAGAACTTTATAACACTAGTTATGTATCAGTTTTAATGAAGCAGTTAAGTGCAATTATTCACATTTCAAAAGGTTTACGTAAAACAAACTGTAATATAAAAGTATATTGAAAAAATTCCAAGCAACTAAAGATAACTGAAGTTTTAAAATAACTCAGTGACGAAATGAAAAGTAGCCATTTTTATAAGTAAACAACATATGCAGAACATGCACACTATATTAAAATATAAAAATAGTGTGATTTAAAGACAGCATTAAAATATCAGCATTAAAATAAAATATATATATTTAAGATTGAATAAAATGAGAACATTTTTCGAAAAACATGCTAAAAATATTGTCTTTGCCGGAATTCAGATTAGACGTCATGCCGCAAAAACTCGACAGTAATTGAAATTTATAGTGCAGCTCGAAAAATCACATAAACACAAATGCACCTTCACTGCAAAATTTTTTCGCTCATTGTCACTGTGGCCTCATTGTCTCTCGACGACTGTTACACACAAAAACACTAATCTAGTCATTCTGTAAATTGAAGTAAAACTTCATTTTTTCTGAGATGGTGTCGCAAAAACTAGAAAGTAACTGAAATTTGTGGCGGGGCTCGACAAGTGCACTTTCACTGCTAAATTTCTTCGCTCACTCTAGACGACAGTTACACACATAAGACTTTATCTTCTTATACTGCAAATCGAGGTAATTTTTCATTTTGTTTGATATGGGCAACGCGGCTATGCCATGTGGCAGCTCAAAATTGTCTCTAAGCCGATTCCTAATGGCACATCTGGCAAGATGCTCCAAGGTCCTTGGACAGGATGGAGCATTCGCCCACTCAGGGAAAAGAGAGTTGTAGTATTCAACGAAAGGCGGATAACTTGAGACCTTTTGCAAGTGCTGTGCAGGTACCGTTGGGTAAGGAATAGCTTCAAAGAATGTAGTTACCAGCATTTGAATGCACTTCCTGCAACGTTCCCTCCGCAGATCGAAGAGCATTCGTAACGTATCAATAGACATTAGGTGTGGAAGGGTGTTGGAACTGAAAAAAAAAAAAGAATTTATATATATATATATATATATATATATATATATATATATATATATATATATATATATATTTATATATTAACATAAACAAAGTAGTTGAAGAATCATATAGAACAGAAAAATAAACTTCACCACAAAGGTGAGAAGGGGCATATGGCAGCTCTTTGAAACTGGTAGCAGACATATTTTTAATTAGAAGTATAAAACATTGCGAAAAATCCTGTTGAAAACGGAAGTAAAGAAAAATTCCCAAAAGACCCTGGGGCCTTCATCAGGGGGACCCCCCTAGGGTAGGGAAAAGTGGAATGAGATGTTTCTAGCAAGTTGCAGGCAAAACGCCTAAAAAGATGCAACTTTTAGCCCCCGACATCTCACAAAACAAGCAGTAGGTCACTAGAAGTCCAATTCCTTTATGCATATACACGAGAGAATACAATTCAAAAGACACTATATAATCAATAAAATTCAAATAGAACAAATGACATGAAATTACAAGAAATACAAAAACAAGAACTTTCAAACAACACTGTAAGAACTACCAACCTATGGCTTCTTCAATGCGCTACTGATAAGACTGTTGGTCAAATTCGCGGGGTAGCAGTTTTCAGTTAAAGTTACAATTAATTGTCTTACTGCTGAGTCTAGATTTGAATTATTGTTGCAAATTTTTTTGTATCGGGAAATTTGGGAGATGATAATGTTCTTGAAAACCTTTTTACTTAGACAACTGTGAAAATGGATAAGTGAGTGCACTTTGAAGTTGAAATCTTTACGTTTGTCATATAGTGCTAGATTGACATCTTTATCTTCTAATTTAATATAAATGTCGAGAAAAGAAGCAGTGTTGTTACTATTTGTTTGTTTAAGCAAAAGTTCTTTTGGATAAATATCCTTGTAGAGATTATGGAAGTTACTGTTGTTAAAAATTATGATGTCATCAATGTACCTGAAGGCCTCAATATCATTATCTACTAGAAAATTTGACTCATAAATATGAAGAAAAACGTTTGCAAAGGCAACTGGAAAAAGACTTACCCATGGGAATACCGTTAATTTGCTTGTAAAAATTAGAACCATTAAAAAGATAGTTTTCGAAAACACAGAATTTAACTAAATTTAGCCAGTAGCTTCTTTTTGACCCTATGCAGTATTCATACTTTTCGTAGAGTTTATTAGAAATGTCTAAGATTAGATGATGGGGAATATTTGTAAAGAGATTTTCGAAGTCAAAAGTGTTGATACTGTAAATATTGTTATTACGATTATTTAAAAAGTTCAAAACCTTTTGGTTATTCAAAATTATTAAGTTTTTTTCTTCAGCAATTTTTTCCAAAATATTTTTAAGTTTTTCGAAGAAAATATCGAAGAAAGGTTTTCAAGAACATTATCATCTCCCAAATTTCCCGATACAAAAAAATTTGCAACAATAATTCAAATCTAGACTCAGCAGTAAGACAATTAATTGTAACTTTAACTGAAAACTGCTACCCCGCGAATTTGACCAACAGTCTTATCAGTAGCGCATTGAAGAAGCCATAGGTTGGTAGTTCTTACAGTGTTGTTTGAAAGTTCTTGTTTTTGTATTTCTTGTAATTTCATGTCATTTGTTCTATTTGAATTTTATTGATTATATAGTGTCTTTTGAATTGTATTCTCTCGTGTATATGCATAAAGGAATTGGACTTCTAGTGACCTACTGCTTGTTTTGTGAGATGTCGGGGGCTAAAAGTTGCATCTTTTTAGGCGTTTTGCCTGCAACTTGCTAGAAACATCTCACTCCACTTTTCCCTACCCTAGGGGAGTCCCCTGATGAAGACCCCAGGGTCTTTTGGGAATTTTTCTTTACTTCCGTTTTTAACAGGATTTTTCGCAAGGTTTTATACTTCTAATTAAAAAAAAAAAAAAATATATATATATATATATACACTGAAGTGACAAAAGTCATGGGATAGCAATATGCAAATTTTCAGATGGCAGTAGCATTGCATAGAACAGGTATAAATGCGCAGTGCTTTTACAGAGCTTTCATTTCTGTTCAAGTTATTCATGTGAAGAGGTTTTAACGTGATGATGACCGCACGACGTGAAATTAACAGACTTTGAACGCGGAATGTTAGTTGGAGCTAGACGCATGGGTCATGCCATTTCGGAAATCGTTAGAGAATTCAACATTCCCAGATCCACTGTGTCAAGAGTGTGCCGAGAGTATGAAATTTCAGGCATAACATCCCACCATGGACAGCGCAGTGGTCGACCGCCTGCACTTAAAGATCGAGACCGGCGACGTCTGCAAAGAGTCGTAAATTCTAACAGACAAGCAACACTGCGTCAAATCACCGTAGAAATCAATGTGAGACGTACAATGGACGTGTCTGCTAGAACTGTGCGGAGAAATTTGGATTTCTTGGGCTATTCCAGCAGAAGACCGACTCGAGTGCCTTTACTGACAGAACGACATCGCTTGCAGCGACTCTCGTGGGCACGTGAGCATATCGGTTGGTCCCTAGATGAATGGAAAACCGTGGCCTGGTCCGATGAGTCACGATTTCAGCTGGTAAGAGCCGATGGTAGGGTTCGAGTGTGGCGCAGACCCCACGAAGCCATGGACCCAAACTGTCAGCAAGGCACTGTTCAAGCTGGTGGTGGCTCCGTAATGGTGTGGGCTGTTTTTTCATGGCATGGACTTGGTCCTCTAGTGCGACTGGACCGAACATTGACTGGAAATGCTTATGTGCAGCTACTTGGAGATCACTTGCAGCCATTCATGGACTTCATGTACCCAAACAACGATGGGATTTTTATGGATGACAATGCGCCATGTCACCGGGCCACAACTGTTCGCAATTGGTTTGAAGAAAATTCTGGACAATTCCAACGAATGATTTAGCCACCTAGATCGCCCGACATGAATCCCATTGAGCATTTATGGGACACCATCGAGAGGTCTGTTCGTGCCCAAAATCCTGCCCCATCAACGCTTTCACAATTATGGACGTCTATCGAGACAGCATGGCTCAATATTCCTGCAGAAGACTTCCAACGACTTGTTGAGTCCATGCCACGTCGAGTTGTTGCACTTCGCCGGGCAAAAGGAGGGCCGACACGATATTAAGAGGTATCCCATGACTTTTGTCACTTCAGTGTATATATATATATATATATATATATATATATATATATATATATATATATATATTTCACACATATATCAGTGTAATTATTTGTAACCCTACCATCAGTTTTTTCATTGCTCTTACAATTCTGATTTTAAAAATAGTTACTAAGTTATTTCTGAGAGAAGATTTCTTTCTTTTCATTTTTCTAATTTTCCCGAAAATATTTCAAAATTTGTTCCAATTTCTTTAAACCATTTTTCATATTATTGTAAATAAAATTGCATTAACATGTAATATAATGAGCAGTGTTAATTATGTTAACTAGGCATGAAAAAGAAGTAGGAGCAGGCTCTGGTGAGCATTCTAATTTAGGGATGCTTTAAATTTAAATTTATTTCTCAGTTATTAGTGACCATTTAATTCAAGAATTTTATTCTTTGTAAAAAGCACTATGTAAAACGAAAAGTATCCACGCGAGAAAACTATATATACGTATATTTATTCAAAATAGAAAATTAATTTATTAAAAAACATATATCAACAGTGAGCATTATTGTTTTCATATTTCATTTTTTCTATTATTTGTTTTGTTTTACTCTCTACACTTTACTACCTATTATACTCATATTTGCAGAAAATTATTTATTTTTTCTTTATAAATTTATTCATCGTAGTTTCTTGTTCAAGGCAATCTTAAAGTAATTTTACTTAATACATATTTTTCCGCCGATTGATGGGCAAAATTTGACTGCTTATTAATTAAAGGAAGTGCTCACGTTTTCGCATTTCAATTTTAAACTTCAATTTTAAACGATTTCTGGATTGATTACTGGACATCCAAAATGCATGACTTTTGAATCCGGCCAGAAATATTCCGGACATGCACCAAGTGTAAACAATATAACTTTTATTCGGGCATAATGTAAATTAACGGTCATTGCTCGTAAAAAATGAATACAACTTTTACGAGCATAATGTAATTAATGGCAACCGCCTGTTATTTTACAGTTGAAACATTACGGGCAAGCATATTATTTTAACGGCCATGAAAGTTAACGGGCAGAGTATTATTTTTACGGTCAGTGACCGAACCATATTTTCCGGTCACTGACCGTTATTTTACGGTGAGATTTTTAAGGGTGTACAATGCATTCTGTAAAACTCGAAGCTAGATATGTCAAGGTTTGTAGAAACTATGATAAGCATAATCATATAGCAAACAGTAGTAGATCCTGGAAATATTCCTGATGCATAATAAATTCATAAGAAGTTCAGAAAAGGCAAAAGAACAGAGTCAGGGAATATGACTGAAAGGAAAATACTTACGCAGCAGCATCATCAGCTCGGTAGAAGCCATTAAATACGATTCCTCTGCGCAGTACATAGAGCACAGCGTGGAAATGGCCCCATTTTACTGTGTAGAATAACAGCGTATAAGAGGTGTTCCAGCTGGCACTACTGCTGTGCATTCCTCGGGCCAAAAGAAGATAGAAGTTGTTTTTTGTTTTTATCAACGTAGTGAGGATGTACTCGACGAAATCGCTTAGTCCTGAGCGAAACAGCTCAGCTCTTTGCTCTGCTTCTGAAATATACGTTCTAACAAAGAGTTCCACTTCCACTTTGTTATGCAGGTTTGTCCAATCTAACACTTTAAAAATGCTCTCTGCTTGGCTCAAGTGGCAGAGCCAAAACATAGTCTGTGAATTAATGTCCCACTGCTCACTAGAGGGGATGCCGGCACACATTTGGAGAATGTCTCTCCACTGATACATGTTATTTACTTCCTGGACTGCCATTATCGACTAACACTCACTCAAAAATCTAGAAAAAAAAATTGCATAATCAGAAAAGAAATATACAAATTTTATTTTCCTTAAACATACAATGACATAAGCACTCAAGAAATCTAGTATACAGATGGAATGAATATTCTGGAGGATATAGGATAAGTTATTCCATTTGCTAAAATAGGCGTAAAGAAAAGGATTGAAGTATGATAAAGGATTGATTTATATATCAATACTTTTCTCGCGTCACAATAACTTTAGCGTAGTGCTTTATAGTCCTGGATCAGACAGTACTTCTGTAGGAATGTTTGAGTATGGGGATTTTCTTTTTCTTAATGTTTAGTAGATGTCCTAGGAAGTATTTCGGACATCCGCTACCCTGTGCTTTTCCTGCTATGACGTCATCAAAGATGGCGGCCACTTGCTCTCATAAATGCTGTTTCATTTATATAGCCCAGCACTTCTGTATTGAATTTAAAAAGGGAGAACTTCTTTTCAAAAATGTTTAGTAGGTGTCCCAGAAATAATTTTAGACTCGAGTAGACACCCGCCTCCTGTCCTTCCTCATTTTCCTGTTATGACGTCATCAAAGATGGCGACCGCTCGATCCTATAAATGCTCATATCTATGTTAATACTTGACCGATTTGCATGAAAATTGCAATTTTTTTACTAATTTGTCTGATGCTTATTTGTCTTTAAGCTGCACTGTTAGAAATATGATTGAAAATCAATTTTTTTTCTTTTTAACTACCAAGACTTAACCATAAAAATGGTATTATCCTTTTATTTGTGCGAGAGAATGCTAATTTACTGTTGCTTGCATACCAAAAGATACAACTGTGAAACGTCCTGCTCGTCCAAGTGACAGCAAGGAAAATGTAAATTTAGTTAAAATAGCTGTGAATGAGAAGTAATACGAAAATTCAGTCAGGAGGATTACTTAATTTTTTCACAGTTCTGATATTGTTGATTATGATTTATCTACTCTCAAAAAAATTCGAAAAACTGTTTTTACCATCCTGTACACTCAGCTTTGAAGAAAATCTACAGTAAGAACAATTTTGATTTTTGCTAGTGATTCTATACCATATAAATTAGCATGATACTATTTACACAGCTCAAATGAATTTCAATCGTGTCCTCAACCAGCTGGGCAAGAATCAGTAGCGTACATAGACTTAGGTGAGCCCCTTGCAAGATTTGTAAGTGCGCACCCCACCTCCCTATTAAACTAAAGAAATATTTTTCTCGTGTAACTCATAGTGCTATTTTTCTGGATCGTGCGCCATCAAACTTTGCGACCCCCCCCCCCCGAGCCGCGGGGGTTGCGGGGTGCTATTGGCTATGTGCGCCACTGGCCAGAATTATCTACCAGCAACCTATGACGAAGGTGTGTACACGTTACCGCATATTCGCAGGTGGTAATCAACTAAACATTCCACATAAGTTTGAAAATATTTTAAAGGGGTTGCGTGCATTTCGAACAGCAACAATTGCTTAGAAAAATATCTTCTCGGAGAAGTAGAATGTCCGATCTGTTTATTGAATCGCATATGATATTGGAACTAAATACGACGTGGTCCAAAAGAGAAATAGTTTGAACATCTACCATGAATTTTCTCAGAAGCAAACTCTGATCTTAGAAGCAAAAGCTGTCTCAATGTTTAACTATAAATTGCAAGAAAGTAACTTCTTTAATATACTTCCCAATACAGCACACTATTAACTAACAAAAGCACTGGCTTCACAAGATACAATGTATTATCAATACAACACAAGATGTATTAAACCTTTTTCATACTGGTGAAAGTGCTTAACCCTTTAAGCGGTCAATTATTTTACCAGAAATGCTCCCAAAAAAGGCATATTTTTTCATTGCATATAGTTAAGTACCATACTTAACAGAATAAGAATATTAAGAATTTTTTATTTTATTTATTTATTTTTTTTTTTTTTTCGTTTTTAAAAGCAAGAATCTGAGATACTGCCTAGCATTATGAGGTGATTCATGACCTCTCAGATTTTCTCCCAAAAATTACCAAATGTTTATTATCTTATTGAAAGACCAAATCCAGAATGTTTTGCTCTAAAGTTAAGTTGTTTAGTTTTTATGGACCCCTAAAGTTGAAGGTGCGGCATCAAAAATTAAGCGGATTTTCAAGACATGGAAATTGCTGTGAGCCAAAACTCTTACCAGGAACTGTTTAACTCCAATTTTCTTTTTATATATGGAATATAGAAGGTTGAAACTTAACAAAATGAATGTTAAATTTGTGGTAAGTTGTTGCCGTAAGGTTAGTGAAGGCCCTTAAAACAGGGTATTTTTGACGTTTTTAGCGTTTTTGAGGTCCAAAAACAGCTTGTACATTTCATTTGCCACGGCAAAAGTAGTGTAGTTTGAAAGACCAGTGTAAGCACTTAAAAATAATGTATAAATAACCAAGGAAAGTTCAACGTGCTTTTAGTTGCGTAAGGCCGAAATATGAAAAATGTCATATTTTACCGATATTCAAACGGTTATAACTTCCTCTGCCAACAACATATTGAAATATTTTTTTTGCCAATGCCATACTCTATTCTTTGTCTTAACAGAACAGTTGAGTCCTTTGAGGCGAAATGTGAAAAATTTTTTTACAAAAATTGCACAGGAAAAAATACATTTTTTGTAAAAAAATTTTTTACATTTCGCCTCAAAGGACTCAACTGTTCTGTTAAGACCACAGAGTTAAGATACATAGAGAGAGTGTGTGGTAACCTTTCCGCCGCCAGAACCTACCTGGCTTTAACCACGTGATCTACAACCACCGCAGCGGATCATAGCATGCACTTCTATGGAGATGAACTGTTGTTTTGAGATAAAATGGTTTCTAAATGTTGTGCATTTGGATGCAAAGAAAAATCGGTCAAGGGAGGACCAATAACATTCCATAGGTAAGTTTAGTCTGTAATAATATCTCAGTTATTTTCAAAACTCTTGCTTTAATTGTTAAAAATAGAGTTAGAAAGATTTTTATCACTTTTTTGGCGAATAACATTTTATGAACAAAATTAACAATTTTAGTTGAGCGTTTTCGCTTGCTATCTTTGATCACACAGAATGTATAGAAATCCATATCCTCATCGATAGTGTAAATTTGTGACTTCAATAAGTTCTATTTCAACAAATTAATGTTTTTGCATAGTTTGTGGGGAATGTAAAGCCTTGATTTAAATGCCATTAAATTACCATTTAAACATTTTATTCAATTAGAAGTATTTGCCCTTTCTTTCTGGAAAAAGTTACAGCAAAAGTGAAATACTCTATTTTTCGTAATTCGACCTTTTTGCACTATTCATCTGTCGGTATGACCTTATACCGCACAAGCAGAATGAAAGGGCATGTCTCAAAAATTGCATTTTTAAAAAATCACCTCCCCTACTTATGATGTTTTTTTATTCATTCTCTACTGAACTATGTGTAACTAATTATCAATTGTTTGTACATACGTAAAGCAACGGCTTTTTTAAAGATTATTTCTCGCAATTTCGGGCGAGGGGGGGGGGGGAGTCTCAGATAGTTTTCCAACAGCTTAGCAGGATATTTTGTTCCTGTTAGAAGTTTCAGTGAAGATTAAAGTTATTTAATTTTGGCCTTTTTAGTTACTTATTGATTGATGGTTGAAAAAGTTATGATTTTTTTTGAACAAATTGTACTAAAAGTTAGAGAATTCTAGTTTCTAAGAGAGGGCTTCAGCCCCCCCCCCGCGCCTCCCCCCATATGGGGGGCAGTGCCTACCACCTGATGAAAGTTTAGCCGATTTTAGTATTTATTATTACAGATCGAGAGAGGATTTCAAAACTATTTTGAGAAATGTCCCTTTCTCGTGGGATATCGTTATGAATATTACATACAAATTAATATTCTAAATATAGATTTTAAGGACTAATATTTGAGCAAATTTTTTCTTTTCGAAGTACATGTTCATTAAGGATTTTAATGAAAGTGGTATATTTTGCGAAGATTAAAAGGTAAATAGATGATTGTGTTAAAATAAAAACACCCTTTGACAAATGCTGGTATAAGATCCGTTAGAATTTTTATCTCTGTGTGTGTGTGTGGGGGGGGGGTGGAGAGTTCCGGCATGTTGCCTGTTTTCAAACAGTAATGCATATCACCCTGGATTTTTGATAAATGTTGCTCTTTTTAAATATCGCTCAAAACCTTCAAAGTTTAAGTCTTGAAATCGCTTTTTTGAAACTATACTTGGTGCATTCCCCCCCCCCCCACGAAAAAAGAAAAAAAAAACTTTGGAAACCTAATTTGAAACAAGTAGAAAATTCTATTTTTCTATTTCGTGCCATGGATTGTTTGTCGGGGATGGAACTTGCAAGCAGCAAATAAACAAATGTCTCGCGAAGCTATCGAAATGATCGAGCAATCGGAAAGCGCAAGGAAGCATTTGCCTACCAACAGCTTACAAATGATCGCCAAAAATTTTAACACGCCAGATCGTTAGAGAGAAAGAGAGGATTTGGTTGTAAATCACGTGATATATCTTAGCGCTACTGACATCCACTGTTTCATGGGGAGATGCGCGGTCTATTCATTTTTAGTATGTGGTTAAGACAAGGAATAGAGCATGACATTGGCAAAAAAAAATATTTCAATATGTTGTTGGCAGAGGAAGTTATGACCGTTTGAATATCGGTAAAATATGACATTTTTCATATTTCGGCCTCATGCAACTAAAAGCACGTTGAACTTTCCTCGGTTATTTATACATTATTTTAAAGTGCTTACACTGGTCTTTCAAACGACACTACTTTTGCCGTACCAACTGAAATGTACAAGCTGTTTTTTGGACCTCAAAAACGCTATAGAACGTCAAAAATGCCTTGTTTTGAGGGCTTTCACTGACTTTCGGCAACAACTTACCACAAATTTAACGTTCATTTTGTAAAGTTTCAACCTTCTATATTCCATATACAAAAGGAAAATTGGAGTTAAACAGTTCCTGGTAAGGGTTTTGGCTCACAGCAACTTCCATGTCTTGAAAACCGGCTTAATTTTTGATGCCGCACCTTCAACTTTAGGGGTCCATAAAAACTAAACAACTCAACTTTAGAGCAAAACATTCTGGATTTGGTCTTTCAATAAGATAATAAACATTTGGTAAGTTTTTGGAAAAAATCTGAGAGGTCATGAATCACAGGCGTGACACTCTCTCAGATTCTTGCTCTTAATGCTTTTACAACAGTTTTTTATTTTACAATTTTGGTCACAAAGCCTTTAAATGTTTGCTTTTTTCAAGTACATTCTGCATCAGTAAAGAATGGTTTACAAATTATTCAAAACTTTCTCTCAGAATGTAGATCATCAAGTAAAAAAAAATATTTTCGTCATATATTCCATCCATAATTTCCATAAGATTCACAAGCACGACATACAGTAGAACAACAAGTTCCCGCTTTCCCGTTACATAGAAAAACCCGGATGAAAAGCATTTCATTTACATGGACAAGCCACTATCTGTTGAAAAATAATACAACTAAATAGTCTCTTTCAATAATGAAAAATTCGGGCAAACCAGAAAATATCGATGCCCGTACGCTGTACGGGCAAACCAGATGAGGCCAATTTCGGGTAGCACGTATGCTGTACGGGCAAACTGCTTAAAGGGTTAACACGATACGAGCGAGAAATAGTCAAGATCACTGAATCTCCATTCATAAAGCCATATTGACAGTATTTCCTTGTAACAAAACACAAAATGCTTGTACTACTGCAAAGAAAGCCAGTAAAACGAAGTCAAACAGTCAGCCTCACATCATGATGCGAAAACTTTTAGCTCGTTCCTCTGACGTGGAAGAGCTCTTTCAATATGAACTATCTGAAAACTGTTAATTGCTTAATGAACAAGAGTTTATAATAAAATTGCAAATAGGTGCATTGTAAAAAGAGCTAGAAAAATCTTATGACAACATAAGAGAAGAAACCTTGTTCAAGTCTGATGAAAAGTCCCATTATGTAGTGAACTTTTCTGTACTAAAGGTTATGACAAATAGAAACAAAACCCTTGCCGAAGCAGTTCCTGTTTTTTTTTTTTAATTATTATTTTTTTTAATCAAATATTGGGAATATCACAAAGAGCTGTGGAAGAGTATATAATATTTTTGACAATTAGAGCTGATTTTCCCCCTAAAAAGTCCCAAATCGCAGAGACAAGGTATCAGTATTTTTATACATGTCATTAAAATCTCTCAAGATGCTACTTTGATTAGATTCTACAACGTGGAAAGACCTGGACTTAATAAATTGCTTGACAGCTGAGGAAGCAGACTTCGAGAATAATGGTGTTAGCTTTAATTCCCTGGTATACTCTTATTCAGCGATTTGAATTTTAGGGGGGCACTGGAGTTATGGATTCTACGCGACTTTTGTCTGCTCATAATATTCACCGAAAAACAGATGAAAACCTTCCAACCATCCACGCGCACTATCTGAACCAAATTATTGGAGTACACTTTACACAAAAAAAGCAGCTCTTCATCATGTTTTTGTGAAAGATTTGGAGAAATTTGACCTATCATCCGACTGGAATACGTAGAATAAATTCGTGAATCAGCAAAAGAATACGTAGTGCAGGTTATCTGAAAAGGGTCATTCTGTAAATTTTAGATGAACTAAGATTATAGCTGTATCCTCATGTGAAGAATATTGACTTAGAGAATTTGCCACCTTCTAGTGCAAAGAGTTCCACGAGACATTCATTGAGACAATATTTTTGCACATTGTACCTTTAGCACTACAGGATCATAAAGGCGGTTCTTCGAATATTTTTTTAGAGTAGAAAAATCATAACCAACATCGAAACTGAGAAAAAGAGATCAAGTAATTCTCCTTAACTGCTACAACATGTCGGAATTTTCGTATTTCTTCTCATTCATTCATATCTAATTTAACTAAATTTAAATTTTGATTGCTATCGCTTGGACAGCAGGACTTTTTACTGGTTTGCAATACAGTTGTGTCTATTTGGAATGCAAGAATCGGTAAATTAGCATTTTCTCGTACAAATGAAAGGGTTAAAACCATTTTTTATGGATAAGTCTTGGTAGTTAAAAATGGGAAAAAAAATCAATTAATTGATCTTCAATAATTTTTTCGAGTAAATTTCCAACAGTGCTACTTAAAGACAAATAAACATGAGACTAATTAGTAAAAAAATTGCAATTTTCATGCAAATCGATCAAGTATTAACATAGATATGAGTATTTATAGGATCGAGCGGCCGCCATTTTTGATGACATCCTAACAGGAAAATGTACCCGCAGGCGGGTGTCCACCCGAGTCTAAAATTCTTTCTGGGACACCTACTAATCATTTTTGAAAAGAAATTCTCCCTTTTTAAATTTAATACAGAAGTGCTGGGCATTTGTATAGCATTTATGAGAGCGAGCGGCCGTCATCTTTGATAACGTCATAGCAGGAAAACGAACCAAGTTAGCGGATGTCCACCCGAGTCCAAAATACTTCTTAGGGCACCTACTAAACATTTTTGAAAAAAAAAAAAAAAATGCCCATACTAAAACATTCCTACAGAAGTGCTGTCAGATCCTGGATTGTTAAGGTCGCTTTAAGATTTTCACAAAAATATCCCATTACTACTATTAAAATCTGTCCGCGTCTGTCTGTCTGTCTGTCTTTCGATTCGAAATTTTCTAAGGAAGACAATAAGACCAACCGCGTAATTGTACGACGTTAATTAGCTGAGATATTAATTAAAACGTTCATTAAATTATTTGCACTTTTAAAATTCCAAGACATTTATTTCTTTCCGTTGCCATTTTAAATTAAAGCGTTAATAAAATTATTGCACTATTTAAAATTCCAAGACTTTTATTTCTTACCGTTGCCATTTTGAATTAAAACGTTAATTAAATTATTGAACTATTTAAAATTCCAAGACTTTTATTTCTTTCAGTAGCCATTTTAAATTAAAGCGTTAATCAAATTATTGAACTATTTAAAATTCCAAGACATTTATTTCTTACCGTTGCCATTTTAAATTAAAACGTTAATTAAATTATTGAACTTTTTAAAATTAAAGAGCGTTATTTCTTTCCGTTGTCATTTTAAATTAAAGCGTTAATAAAATTATTGAACTATTTAAAATTCCAAGACTTTTATTTCTTACCGTTGTCATTTTGAATTAAAACGTTAATTAAATTATTGAACTATTTAAAATTCCAAGACTTTTATTTCTTTCCATAGCCATTTTAAATTAAAGCGTTAATTAAATGGTTGAACTATTTAAAATTCCAAGACTTTTATTTCTTACTGTTGCCATTTTAAATTAAAACGTTAATCAAATTATTGAACTATTTAAAATTCCAAGACATTTATTTCTTACTGTTGCCATTTTAAATTAAAACGTTAATTAAATTATTGAACTTTTTAAAATTAAAGAGTGTTATTTCTTTCCGTTGTCATTTTGAATACGTGTTACAACAAAGTTCTAACAATTGTTTTTATTCTAATTAGTGACTGATTTTTTTTTCCTCTGGTACCATTTTGAAAATGTGTTTTTAAATAAAATTGCAACTGCTGTTTTTAGCAGGGCCTTTTATTTGGCTACGATCCAAATATTAAAACAACTTTTTCGTTTAAAATTTTGCAGTTAATTTAACAGGAAGAAAGCGTTTTGGAAAAAATTGTTTTTGGTAAGGAATTTTATTTTTTATTTAGGATGAGTGCTAAGTATGCACTACTAGACATCGTCTTTATTTCTGAGGAAGCATGTGCAAATAATTCGATTGACTTTTTGATGCAGGAAAGCTTTTTAGCCGCTTTAGCGGGGAGTAGTTTGTCGAAACTTTCCTCGCTACTGTAAAGGCGAGCCGCCTTGGCAGCGAGTAGGTTGTTTAAACTTTCCTCACTGCTGTAAAGGCGAGCCGCCTTGGCGGCGAGTAGTTTTCTCACACTGCCTTCACTACATTAAAGCCCGTGCAACGCCGGGCCACACAGCTAGTTACTACTATTAAAATCTGTCCGCGTCTGTCTGTCTGTCTGTCCGTCTGAAGCTTGAACTCCTCAAAAACCGCTGAGAGTAGAGAATAAAACATAGTACCATTCGATTCGAAATTTTCTAAGGAAGACAATAAGACCAACCGCGTAATTCTACGACGTTAATTAGCTGAGATATTAATTAAAACGTTAATTAAATGTTTTGCACTTTTTAAAATTCCAAGACATTTATTTTTTACCGTTGCCATTTTGAATTAAAACATTAATTAAGTTATTGAACTATTTAGAATTCCAAGATATTTTTTTCTTACCGTTGCCATTTTGAATAAAAACGTTAATTAAATTATTGAACTATTTAAAATTCCAAGACATTTATTTCTTTCCGTTGCGATTTTAAATTAAAACGTTAATTAAATTGAACTTTTTAAAATGAAAGAGTGTTATTTTTCCCATTGTCATTTTGAATACGTGTTATAACAAAGTTCTAACAATTGTTTTTATTCTAATTACTAATGACTTATATTTTTTTCTCTGGTACCATTTTGAAAATGTATTTTTAAATAAAATTTCAATTGTTTATAGAAGGGACTTTTTTTGGCTGCGATCCAAATATTAAAAGAACTTTTTCGTTTAGAATTTTGCAATTAATTTTACAGGAAGAAAGCGGTTTGGAAATAATTGTTTTTGGTAAGGAATTTTATTTATTAATTAGGGAGAGTGCTAAGTATGCGCTACTTGACATCGTCTTTATTTTTGAGGAAGCATGTGCAAATAATTCGATTGATTCTTTGATGCAGGAAAGCTTTTTAGCGAGCTGCTTTAGCGGGGAGTAGTTTGTTGAAACTTTCCTTGGTACTTTAAAGGCGAGCCGCCTTGTCGGCGAGTAGTTTATTGAAACTTTCCTCGCTACTGTGAAGGTAAGCCGCCTTGACGGCGAGTAAACTGTTTAAACTGTCATCATTACTTTAAAAGCGAGCCGCCTTGATAGCGAGTAGTTTGTTGAAACTTTCCTCGCTACTTTAAAGGTGAGCCGCCTTGGCGGCGAGTAGGTTGTTTAAACTTTCCTCACTACTTTAAAGGCGAGTCGCCTTGGCGGCGAGTAGTTTTCTCAAACTGCCTTCACTACATTACAGCCCGTGCAACGCCGGGCTACGCAGCTAGTTATTATTATTGATTGAATGGTCACAAATAATAAAATAGTAGCTTTAACATAAATGTTTATTATTCAGGGGCTACTTATTCCGTCCTTGAATTTTCATGAAAAGAATGTAATTTTTTGAGTAATAAGACATTTAGTATGCACACTTTTAATAGTTTTTTTTTTTTTTTTGATGTTATAAAATTACTCAAAAAAAAATATCACTCACAAAAACTAACAAAACTCATTCCGAAATTGTGAGCAACAACAAACTGAAAAAAATGAACTGTTCTTTTTGCAGTTTGATACTGCAGAGGTTTCAGTTTAAAACTGTAAAATGGACGGTAATAAACTGTAAAATTAGCAATTTTAGTTTATTACTGTAAAATTAGCAATTTTTACAGTTTATTACTATAAAATTAGCTGTATTATACTGTAAAAAACATTCATTTGTTGCAGTGCAAAGAGGGAGATGAAGAAATTGTAAAATTAAAAATCGTTTTCGCTATATCAAGAGCTAGCGAAGGTGTCAACCGGGGTGGTAATTCGTGATGTCATCCCCCCCCCCCAACCATTTTTTCTTTCTTTTTTTTTTTTTGTCAACTGCAAAAAAAGACATTTTATTTACACATATAATACGCATTTTAGACGTGATATCACCCCCCCCCCTCTAACCATTTTTTTTTTTGTCATTCGCAAAAGAGACGCATTTTACATAAAACTAGCAGCGTGGCCCGGCGTTGCACGTAAAAGCGATGTCAAGTAGCGCATGCTTAACACTCTCCTTAAACGTCAAATAAGATTCCTACCCAATAACAATTATTTCCAAACCGCTTTCTTGCTGTAAAATTAATTGCAAAATTCCAAACCGAAAAGTTCTGTTAATATTTGAATCGCAGCTAAAAAAAGTCCCTGCTGAAAACATCAATTAGAATTTTATTTGAAACACATTTTCAAAATGGCAACATATAAGAAAAAAGTCAATTATTAGAATAAAAACAATTGTTAGAACTTAGTTTTCTTTTTTATTATTCAGAAGCCATCAGCTTAAACATACATAAGAACTGCGTACTATGCGCCTTGCCTCCTGACAAACACAGGACAGATTTACGGCACAGAGAGGATGAAATAACATCCATGAGCAAGGTGGGATTCGAACCCACGACCACTCTCTTACGAGGAGAATACTCTATCTCTAGGCCCACGTGACTCCCTAGAACTTAGTTGTAACACGTGTTCAAAATGGCAATGGAAAGAAATAACACTCTTCAATTTTAAAAAGTGCAAAAGTTTAATTAACGTTTTAATTCAAAATGGCAACGGTAAGAAATAAAAGTCTTGGAATTTTAAATGGTTCAATGATTTATTTAACGTTTTTATTTAAAATAGCAACGGAAAGAAATAAATTCTTGAACTTTTTAAAAAAGGTCAAGAAATTTAATTAACGTTTCAATTCAAAATGGCAATGGAAAGAAATAAATGTCTTGGAATTTAAAAAAGTGCAAAAGTTTTAATTAACGTTTTAGTTTTAATTAATATCTCAGCTAATTAACGTCGTACAATTACGCGGTTGGTCTTATTGTCTTCCTTAGAAAATTGCACATCGAATGGTACTATGTTTGATTTCTACTCTCAGCATTTTTTGAGGAGTTCAAGCTTCAGACGGACAGACAGACGCGGACAGATTTTAATAGTATTAATAATTAATAACGAGCCTTAGAGGCATGTATGCTCCATTTTCCACATTGTTTTTTTCCAAAGAAATTTTGAGATTTCTTTTGTATATGCAAATAGTGGTTTATCCAAGAGGGTGGATTTAGAAATGTATCCGGCTTTGAAACTTAGAAATATTTCTTTACTGACCATAGGAAAGGATGGAAACTAACCATATTACCCTCCTAAACTTAATTATACCCCCCTCCCTCTATTTTTTTCTCCCAATTTTCACATCTTTATCACAGCACTGAATATTTTTTGAGCTATTTAATATTTTGCAAAGAATGATTAATCGTGTTTCCTCACCATACGTTTTTTGTTTTGAATAAAAATTTATTTTGCCTAATATAACTTCTGTGCTTCGCTCAAAAATATACAATATGCAAAAATTAGTTTTAATTAGCTTTTTCAAAACGTTAGAAATCGTTAACTAGATAGCCGCTCTTATAAAATCTGGATAAAAAACATTGCATCATAGTAGACGCCGCTTAATCACGGCTAATATTATCAGTCGTTTAGCGAATATCAGAATCGCTTAGTCCAGTCCTGTTGTGTTTTAGCATACTAAAAGACCATCACTTTTTGCAAGCAAAACTGCGTTTATTATAATCAATTTCTAAAAAATATTTTAATTAAACAGTGATAGAATAAAAAAAATCTCTCTGTCTCTCTATTGATTTTGTTCTCAAAATATTTTCTACAATTCAGTGAGAAACACGTAGACATCTTTCCATGAGATCGAGGAATTATCCGAGCCATGAGGACATACAATGCAAAGAATGAGCTGTTGTTTTTACAGTATAATACTGGCAGCCGAGGTTCCAATTTAAAACTGTAAAATGCACAGAAATAAGCTGTAAACTAGCAATTTTACAGTTTCTTACTGTAAAGTAAGCGATTTCACAGTTTCTTTTCGTAAAGTTAGACATTTTACAGCTGATTGAAAAAAAATTTAGCTGTATTATACTGTAAAAACAACAGTATAATACTGGCAGCAGAGGTTCCAGTTCAACACTGTAAAATGCACTGTAATAAACTGTAAAATTAACAAATAAGCAATTTACAGTTTAGTACTGTTAAATTAGCATTTTTACAGTTTATTGACCCAAAATTAGCAATTTTTACAGTTTATTCCAATAAAATTAGCTGCATTTTACTTCAAAAATAACATTCATTTTTTATAGTGTATTATGGACAGGAAATACTTTTAAGAGTCCTCGAAAACATGAAGGGGTCTCAAAATCTTAGTGTAAATGCCTTAGCCATTAAAAAAAAAGATTCAGAAGTCATGGTAACTACATGCATTTTATATAAAAACATGTGCATTAAAATTATCAACAGAAATGACCATTGTACTTTTATCGTTTATTATAACCATCGGTTATTTTTAATTAAATTAACTGCGTCCAAACGTGATCACATTAAACGGCGTCTACTGTACTTATATCGGTGTTTGATATTCATTCAAAGTAAAAATTTCCTTTAGTATGATTTTAACTCCGAGATGCCTAAGAGGGACAAATAAGGGGATGCGGTCTTTCTCGAAAGAGTACAAGGACAAACAGAATAAAGGGAGGACCTTGACTTCTCTAAGTTACCGTATTGTCTGAGCATAACGTGGAGACGTGGGTACAGTGACGTGGGGATCCACCGATTTCTATTCATAATTCTGTCAAGAAATCTTGTTCTCATGGAAGGGCAAATCCACGGTAATAGAAGTATCAGTTTTTCACAAAACAGCTTACAAAGACTGGAAATATCTTAATTCTTGTTTTATTTCACGATATTAATGAAGAACATGGTCATTAGAGTACCATATAAGGCAATTAACTTTGAAGTTTTCGAGAAAAAATATTTCAAGAACAGTATTTTCTCCGTAACGGACGTATCTCGTAAGGTATTTTCATTAAAAAAGAAAACAACTTCTTGCTCAAAATTTCAATTTACCATAATAAAAATAATAACAATAATGATAATGATTATAATAATATTAATAACAATAATAATAATAATTAATAAATAAATAAATAAATAAATAATAAAATAAAATAATAATAATAGTAATAATAATAATAATAATGGATTAAGCAATGTATAAGAAACACACCCTACTCAAAATTAACTGCTGAATGATCATTTGACTATCGAATAATTTTTGGTGTTTTGAACTTAGAAGTCTAGCTGCAGTTAGAAAGCAAAAAGGCTTTTTAAATAGCTTTGCAAAATTTCCATAACGGAAAAATAATACAAATGGCATACACAGGCCTGTCATTTCAAGTTTTCCAGGGGGGGGGGTCAAAGGGTGAAAACACAATGCACATAAACCACGCCCATTTATATGTAAATTCATTGATTTCTCAAAGCCAGGGAAGGGGGACAATTGACACCCCCCCTGACCCCCCTAAATGACAGGCCTGCATATACATTTAAGTATATAGCACCTGTTCCTTTTTGTAAGCACGCAAACGTAGCTATTAAGCTTCAATTTAATTCGCAAAACAAAAATTAATTTTTCCATTGCTTCCTTTTTTTCCGAATTTTTTTTTTCCACTGCTTCAAAATTTCCGGAAATAACGCATCTCTAATTCGAAATAAACTGGATTTTTTCCGCAAACCTTTACGGGCGTTGAGCCACCCTCCCCTTTCAAAGAGGGACGATCCCCCCTTCCATATCAATTCTAGAGCATCATAGGCCCTCTGAGCTGAATTTGAAAAAGATTCGACGTGAACACAGCAATTTTTACACGGAAATCCCTATAGTATGTTGCGCCCCAGAAGGAGATTAAAAAAAAAAAAAAAAAAAAAAAGCTCTATGTGATTAAGGAAATTTCAACCTATTAAATATTCCTACTTTGACTGCTAGATATTGTTAAGACACTTACAAAACACAAACATTCACCTTCGCCGAATTTTAAAACACAATGCAATTAGTTTAAGTCTATTAATTCACTGTGGGGATTGGATTCGTCAAAGGGCAATCCAATAACCTGCCACGGATGTCAGAGCTGTTTAAGCTTTTCACGGCGAAAACCATATTCAAATTTTTAGCAAGGCATTACTTGGCGACTTCTACCTTTTTCCGGCAGCCAGCGAGAACAACCTATAACAATACGGAAAACCGGTTTCCGTTCCGGCCGATAAGCAGTTTCTCTCCCCATTCTTGGCGTTCTGGCGAAAAATCCACGAGCCTTCTGACGTCACCGTCGATTGAACTTTGAAAATTATTTTTTAAAAAACTTCTTGTCGTATCGCAATTTTTTTTCCAGCGATGATGATCATGTATGTTGTTCTATCGTGTAAAAATAAAATTAAAAAATCGAATACTTCGCTATTCTAGAGCATCAAAAGAAGTCTCTCCCAAATTTTGCAAAGATCCGACGTAAACTGTGGATTTGTATAAGGAACATACCTTCTCACATACACAAATTCATCCATTTTTATAAATATGGAAAGATCTCATTTAATAGATATTTTGTAATAGTATGCATATTTTATTCCATAGTTCCAGTATCCAAGGCTTGACGACAGCCAGTCCCAGTTTGAAGTCCGTCTCTTGTCTCTTACCCGGCATTTTTTATTAAACGAAAGTCGCTTGGTTCCTATCAGTTCCATTAGTCTAGGTTATATTGCATAATTTTCTGTTTTTTTTTTTTTTTTTTTTTTTTTTGTACAAAATGCTTTACAATTAATTAAAAAACTAAACAAATACCGTAAAATGGGGTGTATAGGAACAGCGGGGTCAATCGGAACAAAACTTCCCAACCGTACAAAGAAATTCTTCATAAATATACTATTGGGTATTTTTCGCCATGAATTTTTTTTTTTTAGAAAGGTAAGATCATAGGAAGTAGGAAAAAAATACTTTTGTCAATCTGGCAACGCTACTGGCTTCTAAAGAGGGCTACACGTTGAATGCTAGAAAACATCACATTTTCACACCCTGCAAAACTTCATATGCAAGAACAAACCTTCTTATATTTAAAAACTATGAGTGGTATGTTTCAATTATATATGTATCTGAACAACAGAATACCACATTAGAATTTACATTTTTTATAAATTGTGTCATAAAAGTGAAGAATTCTGAAAAATGCCATGGGAAAAAAATTTGCGGGGTGAATCGGAACACTTAGTTCTGTTGTTCCAATTCAAACTTATTTGAAGGAAATTGTTTGAAAAATCAAGATTCTAACCCCAATTCTTCTAATCAAGACAGGGACAAGGATTTATTACTGTTTATCCCTTCTCGTGAGCAACTAGATCTTAGAATGACAAAAGTTACAGATGTCAAAAGATTTTTTCTCCAGGAGACTTTTTTTTACTTAAAATAAAAGGGAGAAAGTCACATAGACTTTATGTAGTAAACGTCCAGCACACAGACAGTGATGAATAAGCGAAAAAATCTTTCAGGACAATCCCCGAAACCCAGAAATTTCAAAAAACTAAAGAAAAGGCAGAGTTCATCCCAGGAGATGTTATGAAAAAACTTAAGCCAAGTCACAATTGCTAATTTTAAGGACAAGTACATATTTGTGGACGACATGAGTGACTTCCATTCATGTTAAATCTTTGCATTTCAATTCAAAAGCTTTTCTTAAAATTATTTTTCATTTTTCATAAGTTCAAAATTATTTTGAATTTTCACAAATTATAAACGTTTACTGGTACTGAAATTATACATTTATTTGACAGTAATTATCTGTTCTTATTCTCCCCCATCAATATTACTCATGTTTGTGAGACCTATTACAGATTAAATTGAAAAAAATAAAAATTTTAACAAGTGTTCCGATTGACCCCTATCAGCGGGGTGATTCGGAACACCCATAATTTGCTATATATTTTTATAATAATTGCTCAAAATCTTTTGTCTTTGCTTGGAATATCAAAAGTAAAGCAAGACCGAAGTTTTTACCCAAAAAATCAAATTAAAAAAAATCTTTTAACTGCTTTTTTTACAATCAAAGCTGAAAAGTGTTCCGATTAACCCCATTTTACGGTACTAAGATTAAATTTAAAAAAAAAATGACTTTGATTCCCGCCCTCATATTAAAACGAACTTTATTTGATTTTAAAAAAAATTTAAAAACATTTTTCTAAATTAAATTTTCTATGCAAAAACATGTACCAACTAAATAGCTTTAAATACCTTAAAAATTGTTAAAAAATCATGAAATTTATTTTACAAAATTTTATAGGTTTGAAAAGGAACATTTTGTCTTCAAAAAATCCCAATGTAGAACAAGAAATTCCGTCCAGAACTAAACAAGTCTCTACTTACCGGTATACTAACTGTCCAAAATCGAGAAAAAAAAAATATTTTAAATCAAAAAGTCAAAAACGGGAATGAAATGTCCTTGCAGATATCTTTAAAACAGAAGAACGTTTGTTCGAATAGGACTGTTCACTCAAAAGTTATTATGGAGGACAGGCGAACTGTTGACAAAAAAAAAGATGTTGAAATCAAAAAGTGAAATACGGGAATAAGGTGTCCTCGCCGAGAAGTAAAAAAAAAAAAGTTTGTTCGAATAGAATTGTTCACTCAAAAGCTATTAGGAGGGACAGGCTTTTTTTGAACAGTTCAACATTGAGCGAAAAACTGTTCAAATCAAAAAGTTAAATACGGGAATGGGGTGTTTTCGCCGTTGCTCTTTTGAGCAATTTTTTCTTGTTTTTTCGAATCGTTAGTCAAACGTTAATAGGGGGTAACAGACAGACCAACAAACACACATTTTCCCCGTATTAAAACATTACTTTCCAATTTTTAATTGCTTGATGTTAATTTTTTAAAATTTCTTTTTGACTTTGTGTGTGTGGGGGGGGGGGGGGGGCTTTGCGATAGTTATAAGATGCATTCAGCCACTCATAATACCTATTTCCTCTTTCTTTTACTTTGACAGGAAAGTAGGCTAAAACCTGGCAATTATGTAACAGGACGTTATTTTATGATTATATTCCGTTGTTTCTATTTTAACTTAAAAAGAAAGAAAGAAAAGGGATTTCTGATAATTCATTTTTAATAAAATACTCCTAATTTTAGTCAAATGCCTTATTAATTAATATATATTTAAAAAAATACGCTTTAGAAACGTTTATTTCTCAATAAATTCTTAAAGTGCAAAACAAAAAAAATTGCTTCATTCCTAGAAATAAATACTTTAAAAATAAAATTTTTCTGACTTTCACTTCAAAAACATTTAGTATCGAAAAAAATATTGAAAGTAAGGAATTGTCAACTTTTAGAAAATGTATTTGTTGAAATCTTAAGAAATTTAAATCTTAGTGTGTGAGAGACGATAAGAAAATAGAAAACTTCATACTTAAAAAATAAAAACGAATCTATGAGTTAGTGATTATACTGATATAAATCAGTATTTATTTAATTAAACTATACAAAATATTATCACATTTTACCAGACATATATTCTTAACTGTTATATTTTTAAAACTCAAATTTTAATCTAAAAAATTGGCGGTCTTAACAAAATTATTTTAAGGAAAGAGAATAATAGAAAGAAGACATTTTCTTTATCTCGAACTTGTACCGTGTGGTTGCACAGGTTTCATCGTCTATTGTAACTCAAAAGGAAACGAACTTTAAAGTAAACTATGTTTTTAAGTTATTTTTAAATATACAGTTATTTTAATTATTTTTCATCGATAGCAGGTTGCCCGTCTTTTTGTTTTGCTCTCTGTGAGGTGAATTTTCTTCCAAACATATCATGCGTGTTATTAAAATGCCGTTTCTTGACCCGAAAGCAGGAATTCGAAGCTTTTTTTTTTTTTCAAAATGCAGTAGTTTACACTTAAACAAAAATTCATGATAGTTCATTCACACCGAAGGAAGGAATGTGCACTGTTCGATTCAGAAACAAAAAGGAAAAGGAATCGATGCGAATAACGGAAAAGACAGGTTCTCTACAGATGGGTCATTGAATTTGAATGTTTATAGAAAACGAAGGAATGCCAAAGCGACGCGAAAACTGGTGCCCAAGTGTGAGGAAGAAATTTTCAGATTTTGAATCATTTCATCTAATATCAAATCAACCAATATTAATAATATTGTTGTTGTTGTTTCAAATACCACTCAGGTATCCGAGCCTGAGTAGATGGAATCTCTTCGATTTAACGCAGGAAAGGTACGACTTTCGTTTTTACGAGCACCATACTGTTAAAACTACAGGTTGCACAAGGCACCTTTAAGGTTGAAACGGTGTAGCTGATGCTACACCATTGTAGCATCAGCTACACCGGGGGGTGTAGCATCAGCTACACCCCCTGAAGGGTGACATTTGACTCTCTATGGCACCCTTGAAGGTGCCTTTTTGGTCCTTAGGGTGGCATTTGTCACCAATGAGGAGCCATAAGACATCCATAGGGTGACAAATCGTTTCCTAAAGGGTGCCATAGGGAGTCAAGTGGTACCCCTCAGAGGGTACCGCTGATGCTACAACGTTTAACCCTTAAAGATGCCTTGTGCAACCTGTAGTTTTAACAGTGTAGACCGTTTTAGCTCAGCACACATGCCATAAAGCAGGGGTGGCCAACCTTTTTAGGGAAAGTGCCACTATCTGGAGAGAAAAAACTCAGCGTGCCACATTGTATTTTTCCAACAAATTGATTTTTTTTAAGTTAAAAATAGATTTTATGCTGGATGATTATGTAATTCTTACTCAAATGAAACATTTTTTCTCGTAAATCTTATTAATTTAAATCTAAATGATAATAAAGATAAAACAAGTCCGAACTTAAGAGTTATCGTTAGTAAACATTTTTATAGATTCTGTCAGTTAGTTTATGCTTAAAATAGAAAAAAATAACATCAAACATTCTATTCTAAAAATTAAACAGTCAGTATTTAATGTGGTTTTTGAGTCCGCATCTTTTCTACCAATTCTTTAATTTTAGGATTAGTTCTCGAGAATCCTAAGAAATTTAACTGTTTTAAGTGCAATCAATTAATATTCAACGGTATTTCAATTTTTCTGCATTCATAACAAAAAATATTTTTTAGAAGCGTATTTTTAGCCAAATATACAACAGCATCAGACGGCTAAAGCGTATAAATGTGAAAAAAAAATGTTGTTACAAATTTCTAAATTTCTATACAACAGGGGTGAATTTCTGTTGAATAAGCTCTTATATTTGATTACCAATACAAAAGGTCAGTAATTCCGATTTGGATTACAGAAGAGTAACAAGTAGTGTCTTGCAGAGAAATAAACAAAGAATTTGAAAATTTCAGCTTTTTTTTTTTTTTTTTTGTGATCCTGAAAATCATCAAACCTAACACTGAACGAATGCTTAAAATCTGTGTAAAATTTTCTCCATATACCATTGGAAAATTATTAAATTTCGGTTGATACTTTCAGTATTAACTTTTAATGTTTTATTCTTTTTTCTCCAAATTAGAGAGAAAGAAACTGAAGTTTCATCATAAAAGAAAGAATGTTGGCCTCTACTGGTTTAGGAAACCTTTTTTTTTTCGTACGATCTTAAATTTAAACTACTTAAACGCAGGATGTTATGAGATGGCATAGCTAAATTAATTCGCTATTCTCCAATTCTAAGTAGCAAGTCCTCATTGCTTTCCTTCCAGATATTTCGAAAACACACTCCCTAAAATTCTAAAATCATATGACTATTTTTCCTTTGGATAGCTATTGCACATTTTAATGAAGGAGTAACTTGCTATACTCTCCTTTTTCTCCTGGGAAAAGTTCACAAAACATTCAGAGCTCTAACTCGTAGTTTGTAATCATAGTTAACTCTAGAGGGTCACCAACAGAGAAAAAGTCTCATTCCTTGGCAAGGAACTTGTGATAGATAATTCGATGACACTTTTGAAGTTTTTTTCCCAAATTATTTTCAAGTAATGTAACAAAAACAATTTAAGGGTCTTCATTTGTGCAACCATGCCAAATTTGTCCAATCTAATTTCTTAATTTTAGTTGCAGAGTTCAATTTTTTTTTTTTTAATTTCATCACCCTTAGCTGAAACTATTGCAGATCAAGAATCTATTCTGCAGCATCGAAAGTTTCGTTCGTGTCAAGCACAAATATGCTTTACAAAGCATTGTCTGTAGCGTCACAGCTTTCGTTGGATGTCCGAAGCTAAAGCTAAGTACTTTGCGATATTGTAATTCAGACAATTTTTAAACCAGCCTCCTGACACTTAATTGTCACAATATCATGAGATTTACCATTTTAAGGGTTTTATTTTTTATCAATATTTTTGAGATCGACATTTTTTCCTCAATTTTGGATTTTTTTCAAAAAGTCTTCGCGTGCCACTGTTATTGGTCTGCCGTGCCACATTGTGGCACGCGTGCCGCGGGTTGGCCACCACTGCCATAAAGACTCGTTTATAAGATTGGCATTCATTCACACACTTTCACACACAGAAAGAACAATGACAGAAGAATGAGAAAGTACGTCTATGCCCGCGCCGGGCTCTGAATCCGTAGCCACGGACTCTGACCACTAGTCAAGGTGGCCAATAATAATAATACAGTGCCCGCCACTAATAAAATCACTGGATTATAAAATCAGCTACTTTTTTTAATCAAATCTGGAAGAGCAGAATCATTACTACACAGTCCAGTCACATTAATGTGACCACCACGTACTTTTGACGTCGACGTTAAATAACCAATCACAGAAGGCACTAGGTAGCACAGTGCAGTTGAGGGTATATAAAGGGTGTGTGAGGGCTTTGGAAAACATTTCTATCGTTGGCGTAATGCAAAAACGAAGCGATTTATCCGACGTACAAAAGGGCATGATCATTGGCTTTCGGGCCAAGGGTGGAAGCATTTCCAAAATGGCTGAGTTTTTGAGCTGTTCTGTTGCCGTCGTGGTAAAAGTGTACCGTGCATGGCAAAATGGGACTGTTCAAAATCAGCGACGTGGCAAATGTGGTGCACCAGGAGCCATAGATGACAGAGGCGAACGACGGCTGCGGAGATGCGTTCGGGTTAATAGACGGGCTACCGTTGAGCAACTGACCCTCCAGATGAACCAAGGGGTTACCAACATCGTCTCCCACACTACTGTTTAGCGGACGTTGCTGCGTCTGGGCTCCCGAAGCAGAAGCCTGGTTCATGCACCTATGCTGATTACTGTCCATCGACGACGAACCCTGGAATTTGCACGCCAGTACCGCAACTGGACGTCCATTGAGTGGCGACAGGTAGCATTTACTGATGAATCACGTTTTATGCTCCATCGGACAGACAGATGTTGGCTTAGAAGGCGTGAAACCTCTGGAAGCAAACACCCTGCAACCATTGTCGGAACGGTCCAAGCTGGAGGCAGGAGCATTAGGTCTGGAGAATGTTTTTCTAGGGTTCTTTGGGTTCACTCATCATTGTAGAAGGCACGATGGATCAATACAAGTACGCATCTGCCTTTGCGATCCATGTCCACCACTATATGGATATTGGTTTTCCTCAGGATGATGGCATCTGCCAGCAGGACAATGCAAAGTGCCATACAGCTGTCAATGAATATGCGAGGTTCGACAGGCACCAGGAAGAGTTTACCGTTCTCCCCTGGTCAGCAAACTCACCTGACTCAAGCCCAATCGAGAATGTGTGGGACCATCTCGATTGGGTTCTTCGCTCCATATATCCTCACCCGTGTAATCTATCGCATCTGGCTACGGCATTGGAGTCGGCATGGCTTAACATCCCAGTGAACACCTTCAAATACCTAACTGACTCTCTTCCTGCATGACTCGCAGCAGTCCGTTCTGATAAAGGTGGTTATTCTGGCTTTTGACAGGTGGTCACATTAATGTGATTGGACTGTGTATATCAGGGGTGGCCAACCTTTTTAGGGAGAGTGCCACTATCTGGAGAGAAAAAACTCAGCGTGCCACATTGTATTTTTCCAACAAATTGATTTTTTTTTTAAGTTAAAAATAGATTTTATGCTGGCTGATTATGTAATTCTTACTCAAATGAAACATTTTTTCTCGTAAATCTGAGTAATTTAAATCTAAATGATAATAAAGATAAAACAAGTCCGAACTTAAGAGTTATCGTTAGTAAACATTTTTATAGATTCTGTCAGTTGGCTTATGCTTAAAATAGAAACAAATAACATCAAACATTCTATTCTAAAAATTAAACAGTCTGTACTTAATGTGGTTTATGAGTCTGCATCTTTTCTACCAAGTCTTTAATTTTAGGATTAGTTCTTGAGAATCCTAAGAAATTTAACTGTTTTAAGTGCAATCAATTAATATTCAACGGTATTTCGATTTTTCTGCATTCATAACAAAAAATATTTGTTTAGAAGCGTATTTTTAGCCAAATCTACAACAGCATCAGACGGCTAAAGTGTGTAAATGTGAAAAAAAAATTGTTGTTACAAATTTCCAAATTTCTATACAACGTGGGTGACTTTCTGTTGAAGTAAGCTCTTATATTTGATTACCAATGCAAAAGGTCAGTAATTCCGATTTGGATTTCAGAAGGGTAACAAGTAGTGTCTTGCAGAGAAATAAACAAAGAATTTGAAAATATCAGCATTTTTTTATATCCTGAAAATCATCAAACCTAACACTGAATGAGTACTTAAAATCGGTGTAAAATTTTCTCCATATACCATTGGAAAATTATTAAATTTCGGTTGATACTTTCAGTATTAACTTTTAATGTTTTGTTCTTTTTTCTCCAAAGTAGAGAGAAAGAAACTGAAGTTTCATCATAAAAAAATGTAGATGGCCTCTACTGGTTTAGGAAACCTTTTTTGTACAATCTTAAATTTAAATTACTTAAACGCAGGATATCAAGAGATGGCATAGCTAAATTAGTTCGCTATTCTCCATTTCTAAGTAGCAAGTCCTCATTGCTTTCCTTCCAGATATTTTGAAAACACACTCCCTAAAATTCTAAAATCTTATGACTATTTTTCCTTTGGATAGCTATTGCACATTTTAATGAAGGAGTAACTTGCCATACTCTCCTCTTTCTCCTGGGAAAAGTTCACAAAACATTCAGAGCTCTAATTCGTAGTTTGTTAATACAGTTAACTTTACAGGGTCACCAACAGAGAAAAAGTCTCATTCCTTGGCAAGGAACTTGTGATAGATAATTCGATGACACTTTTGAAGTTTTTTTCCCAAATTATTTTCAAGTAATGTAACAAAAACAGTTTAAGGGTCTTCATTTGTGCAACCATGCCAAATTTTGTCCAATCTAGTTTCTTAATTTTAGTTGCAGAGTTTTTTTTTTTTTTTCAATTTCATCACCCGTAGCTGAAACTATTGCAGATCAAGAATCCATTCTGCAGCATCGAAAGTTTCATTCGTGTCAAGCACAAATATGCTTTACAAAGCATTGTCTGTAGCGTCACAGCTTCCGTTGGATGTCCGAAGCTAACGCTAAGTACTTTGCAATATTGTAGTTCAGACAATTTTTAAGCCAGCCTCCTGACACTTAATTGTCACAATATCATGACATTTATCAGTTTAAGGGTTTTAGTTTTTATCAATATTTTTGAGATCGACATTTTTTCCTCCGTTCTGGAATTTTTTCAAAAGTCTTCGCGTGCCACTGTTAGTGCTCTGCAGTGCCACATTGTGGCACGCGTGCCGCGGGTTGGCCACCACTGGTGTATATCAAAGTATGTTAAAACTATCCTTTAATAAAATCATTAGCGCCGTTTTATAAAATCAAGTTTTTGGAGAGTATATGTTAAAAACGGGGGGGGGGGAGAGACACGCTTTTTCTTGTCTGAATAAAACCAGAATTTTCTTTCTCTTCAAGATTACAGAGGTTGACAGTTCATATCATTCAGTTTGAGTAAAAATCGTTCGCTAGAAAAACATGCCTAAACGTCAAGATTTAAGAATGATCTTTACTTTCAAATTCTGTTTCTCAAACAACAATAAGTCAATATTTTAAAACCCTTGTGTAATTTAAAAATGTACTTTTTACATATAAGTTAAATTCGAATTATGTTTTAATTAACTTAATATAAAATATAGATAATAGTAATTAATTTATTTTTATTTTGTTTAAACTTTAAAACCTTTTCTTTTTGTAATTTTATATATGCCGGTTTATAAAATCAGCCGCTTAATGAAATCAAATATCCTCGGAACAAATGTGATTTTAATAAGCGGCGGGCACTGTAATAACAATTAGGGAATCACCGATAAGCAAATTGGCCGATTGCCGATTACCGATTAATCAGCTAATGTAATGTTTTTCCTCCTCTCTTTTACAATTCCGATTTCAGAAATAGCTACTTTTTTGTTTCTGAGAGACGACTTGTTTTTCTCCATTTTTCTGCAATTTTACGCATAGTATGAACTATTTGTTCTTTTTTCAATCTGTACTTTCATACTGCATGTTATATTAAGGATTAAAGAAAATTGCATTTATTTACCGTTAATAAAAATATTTATCACAATTTCTTGGTGTGGGTATATTTTAAAAAATAATATTAAAAAAAAATCGTAGATTAATCGGCACGATTTTGCCGATTATTGATAATCGGCAAAGTGGCCGATTATGGCTGATCAAGTGTTACTGCCGATTAATCTGCCCCGATTGGCCGATTACCGAGCAAATGGGCCGATTATCGAGCAAATTGGCCGATCATCGAGCAAATTGGCCGATTACCGATTAATCGGCTATTCATAATCGGCCCATTAATGATCAGGATGATTTCTTTTTTATGATTACTAATTTCACCATCACTTTTTTTTCTTTCTTTCTTTTCGATTCAGAGTTGAGTAATAGTTACTAATCTGTTTCTGAGTGAAGATTTTTTTCCCATTTTCCTATTTTTTGCAAAACTAGTTTCAAAATTTTATTAAATTTCTTTGGACTAGTTTTCATAATATCGTTAATTAAATATCAACAATAGATATTTATATGAACATTGAACACACTAGACATGAGACTTAAAAGAACAAAATAGGGGGAGTTAGTAGTGAGCACTAGGGTGTCCCAAAAAAACCGAAAGTCGGAATTTTGTAACGCATACCCTCTTATTTTTTTTCCTTTTACATCAAAACAATTGTAAAAAAAGTTTCATGCAATTTGAACAACGGTAATCCGTGCCGACTTGCGTCCGAAAGTGCGAACTAGCCCTTTTTCACTAGACCAAATCGAAAAAAACTTTTTTCGGAAATTCAAAATTTCATGTTGATAAAACGCTTCCCCTAGATCCCAACATGTCCCAAAAAATCATTTATCCAAATTAAAAAATATTTAGGTACCCCAAACGAGGCTTAAAATTCATAATTTTCTTCAAAAAATAGCTTTTTTTCTATGTATTTTGTAAACAACGAAAGATAAATTTTAAGAAATTATCAAGATGAAAAATATGAAGCATAAAGTATATAATTAGAGCTAAATATAAGTTTTTTCTCTCATTTTATATTTATTTCTCCCGGAAATTACTCAAAATTAAGGTTTTTTCAAGTTTTAAGTTAAATTTTTCCATTTTAAATACTACTACATTTTTTTATATTATTCATCTGAAAGTATGTTCTTTAGTGATTTTGGAACTTGATATTTTCTTTAAATGTATCTGTAATTTAAAATAAATAAATAGTTAAAATAAATAAATTGAAAAAAAAAAAAAAAAAAACTATGACAACGATTTATTTACAACATATATTTACTACAATATTACAGTACAATAAACATTACTAAACATACTATCGTTTTAATGTTTGTTTATTGCAGTCAGAGTATATATTTCGGTGCTCTTGGACGCAACACAACAAAAATTGTTTTTGCTCCTCATCAACTGTTAGCAAACCATGACAGTCCTGCATCATTTTTACAGCTCTTTCAGCTGTATCATTTACTGGTCTAAACACTGAGACCATCCTTTTTCCTTCAAGGAATTAAGTGTTATTCGCCCATAGAGAAGGACTCTCATTGAGAAAACTATCATCAATTTTGAGCCTAGTAAGCAAAGGCTATCTTTTAAATGATATGAACTTATCAATTGTTTTCTCTGCAAAATAATAAAATAACAGGTAACAAATGCGCGATATGAGGAAGTAACTAATTAAACAATTAGTTACTTCCCCCCCCATTTTTTTCGATTCGGCTCAGTACACAAGTACTAGTTTACACTTTCAAGCACAAGTCGGCATAATTTGTAATTTTTGAAATTACAATAAACATTTTCGACAATCATATTGATATTAAACAAACATTTATTCAAATTTTTTAAAGAAATTAGGTTCCCAGCACGAGGCATAAAATTTATATATTTCTCTAAATATTAGATTTTTTTCTATTTATTTATTGCATCATTTGTGAATTTTAAATTGCAGATACACTTAAAGAAAATATCAAGTCCCAAAATCACTGAAGAACAAACTTTCAAAACAGCATTTGCAGATAAATAATAAAAAAATGTAGTAGGGGAATGTGTGGCAAAGTGAAATAGCAGGGCAAAGTGAAATGGTGAAATATTTTCCCAGCTTGCAGTGTAACCTATCTAGCAATATTTTAACTAAGTTCCTAGACAGATAGTTAATTCCTGTCAAAAAATAAGTAGCTCCAAAGATCAACGAAAAAATTATACAAGCCATTTTAAAAATTTGATACCTTTATTGTAATATTCGTGGTTTTTCAAAAATATTTCTTGTTATTATAAAAGGATAAGATTTTTGTAATTATCATCCAAACTATTAATTGAGAACTACTGATATCCAGTGCAGTCCTTATTTAGTTAAAATTAGGCATTTTTTTATTTTTAATGTTCAATGTAATTTGTCAAGTGCACGCGGGCAAAGTGGATGGGCAAAGTGAAATAGTTCATTTCGTGTACTTATTCATTCATTTATTAAATCACTCACGTATTTCTTCATTTATTAATTCATTTACATTCTTTTACTTAATTATTTACTCATTCATTAACTCATTTTCTTATTCGTTCTCTATTTTATTCACTCATTTATTTTTTCTCACACATTAATTAATTTATTTATTCATTTACTTGCTCATTCGTTTATTTTTCGTTAATAATTATTTTTTCGTTTATTTACGCATTCATTTGATGAAAATTACTGTTAATCGTCGAATTGAAAAATTTTCATAACAAAAATATTTTATTTTTCACTTTGCCCCATGTTTTTTTGAAGTGAAAATTTTTCACATTTTTTTAAAGTTCAAAATAACTGCCAAAGATGAAAAATAATATTTCAACGAAAGTATTATCAAAAAAAACATTATTCCTTCTTTATGTACAAAAATTTTTAGAACAAAATTCCCATTTGTTCCTTTTGAAGTAGGCAAGTAAACTTAACTATTTCACTTTGCCCCACATGAAAAATGATCAAATAAGCTTTGTGCTGAAATATAATTGAAACACAAATTAGGTAGAAAGTACAGCATGTACTGCGTACATGCTGTACTTTCTACCCAATTTGTGCTTTATTTACGTTGGTTTTTAACTTCATTTGTAAAAAAATGTGGTATTTAAAGTGGAAAAGTTTAACTTAAAACTTGAAAAAACCTTAATTTTGAGTAATTTAAGGGAGAAATAAATATAAAATGAGAGAAAAAACTTATATTTAGCTTTAATTATATACTTTATGCTTCATATTTTTCATCTTGATAATTTCTTAAAATTTATCTTTCGTTGTTTACAAAATACATAGAAAAAAAGCTATTTTTTGAAGAAAATTATGAATTTTAAGCCTCGTTTGGGGTACCTAAATATTTTTTAATTTGGATAAATGATTTTTTGGGACATGTTGGGATCTAGGGGAAGCGTTTTATCAACATGAAATTTTGAATTTCCGAAAAAAGTTTTTTTCGATTTGGCCTAGTGAAAAAGGGCCTAGTGAAAAGTGTTCGCACTTTCGGACGCAAGTCGGCACGGGTTACCGTTGTTGTTCAAATTGCATGAAACTTTTTTTACAATTGTGTGGATGTAAAAGGAAAAAAATAAGAGGGTATATGCGTTACAAAGTTCCGACTTTCGTTTTTTTGGGGGGGTGGACCCCCTAGTGAGCACTCTAATTTAGGAGTGATTTAAATTGATTTTTTTAAATTATAAGTAGTATTTTAATACAAGACTTTTACCTTTTGAAAATTAGAGTTTTTCCAAAAGTACTATGCTAAGGAGGAAAGTATTGACACATGAAAAATGTTGCAACATTGTCTATATGCGTACATTATTTCAAAATAGGAAGATTAATGTATTAAAGCCTTTGTATCAACTGAGAGGATTAATACTATTTTTTTCTTTTATTCTTTGAATTAATTGTTTTATTTTTACTTACTATACTTTCGTACTACATGTCATACTTTGCAGAAAATTATTTATTTCTTGTTTGCAAAATTTATTCATCGTAGTTTCTTGTTCAAGGCATACTTAAATTAATTTCATTTAAAACAGTTTTTCCGCCTGTTAGTTTGCCTGATTATAAATGAAATGAAATACTCATGTTTTCGCATTCCAATTTTAAATCCCAGGAGTTTAATTATTACTAATAGTGTCATTTGAATATCAGCTGTAAGGGTTATCTTTTAATATTCCATTAAGTTTTATTCACAGGGTGAACTATTTATTTTGCTTTTACTCTGTACGCTTTTATACTGCACGTTATAGTACAGAATGCAGAAAATTACATCTCATTTCTGTTAATAAAATTATTTATCATAGGATCTTGGACAAAGTAAACTTAAGTACAGGGCCGTCGGCAAGGAGGGTGTGGAGGGGGGGTGCTACTACCCCCCCCCCCTTTTTTTTAAAGAAAGGGGCCGCCGATTTTATTTTATTATTAAAATGAAGTTTTAGAAACATATTTCAGGACTTAAAAAGAGAAGCGGAATAATTTAAACATTATTAAGAATATCAGTAAACCTGAATTTTTAACCGACTTCAAAAAAGGAGGAGGTTCTCAATTCAAAGCGTATACTTTTTTTTTTTTTTTGTTTGTTCGCACATAACATCTGATCTACTGAACCGATTTGAACGAGTTTTTTTTAATCGATAGGAGATGGTGTAACTTAGGTACCATGTACTCATATGACGATATTTGTTCACTAGAAAAAAATCTATGATCGAAAAACTAACATTTCATGGTCATTTAAAACAATATGTGCTATTGTAAATCCGTAAGGGTCATTCCATGTCAAGTGTACGAGTCGTCCCCACTCGACCCCCTCCGATTTTGATGAAAATTTTTTTGGATGTACATATAAGACTTGCATGAAACCATACCAAATTATAGCTTCATAAGCCTTATGGTTTAGCCGATAAAAATTATTGAAAAAAGGCTTCTTTTTCGTGTCTTGAAAAAAATGACCAAATCGTCAAGTTTGTGCTTTTATTGCTCGCGACCTAAAACGATTATCAGGCTCAAATTTGGTGATTCTGATCACTGTTTAAGGTAAAATAGCTTACTTGTGTAACAAACGCACCATACACTGTAGATTTTTTGCAATTTGCTGCCAAAGTTGGTAAAAAATTGTATTTTGGCAAATTTTGACCATACGTTATCAGCTTGTATCTGCTGAGAGAATGACTTTCTGAAGCTAATTCTTTCCTCGTTTGTAGCCTGATAGTTTGTCCGAAAGGTGTGTAAGTGGCATCTCGATAGCTCAAATAATTGCTGAATTATGCGAGTTGAAATTCCAGTCAAATTTCTTTTTTCTCAATTTTGTCTCAATTTCAAAGGGCAATATCTCAAAAGGGTCATCTTGAATTTCAATTTTCTTTACATCATTGGAAAGAACACATTTTTCTTAACTAAAAAACGTTATTTTTAATTTTGAAACAAACTCGCGTGTTATTTTTAAGCTCTTTTTACCTTTATCCATCCTAATATACTGGCAAAATTTCAACCATTTACTTATATAGAAAAATGGTGCTCAAAGCTCAGTTAGTTGTCAAGTTTCTGCCGATTTCGAGTGTTTTTAAGCTGCATGGCAAAAAAAAAAGAATTAAAATATTTCTAACACAATTTTTGCTGATTTTTATGCAAAATGACCCTTTTTTCCCATTATAACCACCGTCCCCTCCTCATGTCCCCAATTTTTAGAAATGCCCCCCTCCCCAACTTTTTTTTAGTTTTCGACAGTTTCATAGCCATTGTTTTTATTTGGGGGGAGGGTGGAGCGCATTTTTCTACCATTAACATTCTTCTAGAGAGTTAGAGAGGTGAATAAGTTTAAAGTCGTGAACACTTGTAGCAAGTTGGGAGACTCATGAAGGTATCATCCCTAACTTCCAAAAAATGTAGTTTAAAAAATCCTCAACAACTTATTTTTTCCAGTTTCCAAAATTTTACACTTGTTACGGTGTAGCGCAAAGCAACGGATCCACTCCTATGAGCAGCATGTCCAAAAAACTTTTCCCCTTGTGAAAAAATAAATACAGTGAAAATAAATACAGTGGGGTTGAATCCTGAAAATCCACCCCTTAAATACGGCTCTGTTTGAAATATATGTACAGTGAACTCTCACTTATACGCCGGCCCAAGGGACCAACAGAAAAAAGCGCATAAGTGAGAGAGACGTATAAGTGAACAAGCCTATTTAAAGGACTAAAACGCAACATAGGTTCTATTGATAGAATGTATAAGAATGTTTCTACAGAAAATTGACAGATTACTACGGTTTGGCAATTACTGTAGCGTAACTGCGATGATAAAGAGAAAACAAAAATTGTACCATACTTAATTACAAACTGTTTCCTTTAAAACGATGCATAAATAGATAATTGTCACTCTCCGAACTCTAGTTCATGCGGAAAAAAAGGCCCTCTATGAGCAATATAGGCGAAAGATTAAAGATGAAAGTTTTAAAAAATCTTATTTTTTAAAGAAAATATTTTTTTTTTTTTTTACACTTTACGGAAAATTCGGCGCATAAGTGAAATTTTTATCTTTAGAGTGACGCATAAACGAATAATCATGTTTTTATTTTGCTATGGAATGTGCTGAGACCATTTAAAATCGTCGTATAAGTGAAAAAAGGCGCATAAATGAGGCGGCGTTATAAGTGAGAGTACACTGTAGATAAAAAAATCTTGCACGCATCGCATATTGCACAAAAGTCGCACAACATCTTTCGTTAAGAAACTTCCATTATTACTTATATTTATTAGTTACATTTACAGATATAGTTAAAATTAAATGTGAAATTATATGTTAAGTATGCTTGTATGCTTATAACTAGTGATGGCGTGAAGCGGGGTTTGGTCGAAGCGCAGAATGCCACAGCTAACTAATGTCCGAAGCTTCTGCTTTTGCATATATTGAAGTTTTAGCATTGAGCGTATAATAAATGCATACAATATAATATTAAACTCCATATGATTCATTATTCTTAGTGTTGCACAACAGTTTTGGCGTAATATCTTAGTGTAAAATTGATTTCACTAATTTAAGTATTTATTTTTGTTTTGTACTGATAGTGCCAGAAAAGAAGACAATTCTGATTTTTTATTAAAATAAGTTGTATGAAGCATTACTTGGAGTATAAAAAGCATTTTCTAAAGTACTAAGTTGATGTTTATAATAAACCGAACGGTTATGATCAGATATTAAATTACTAGAAATTAGCTGCTATTTGCATTATATCTTAACATTATAACTGATATCTACATATTCTTAATTTAAAACTTCTGAAGTAGTTTGATAGAGTCATGTGAGACTCTGAAGGGTGACTCCCTATGCACCTTTGAAGGTGCCATTTGGCTCCTTAGGGTACCATGGGTCAACCATGGGGTCCCATAACCCATAGTGTGCCACATGGAACCAAAGGGCACCTTCAAGGGTGCCATAGGAAGTCAAGCTAGTGCTACAACGTTTCACCCTTAAAAAGGTATCTAGTCCAACCTGTAGTTTTAACAGTGTATTGCGAAGTCAGAATATAGTTCTGCTGACCACATAAAATACAACATCACTGACCGCCAGTCACAAAGCGGACACTGGAGCATGAGACGTATAACCTATCAATCACAAAGACTGTATATAGATTAAGAAATATTAAGGAAATGCAAAAAAAAAAAAAAACAGCTATAAGCAATCTTGATTGCTCAATAAAAAAAAAATACGGATGAATATATTTGCTGAACAATTTTTCCTCTTTTTGATTATAAATCACTTATGTAATCAATAGAAGGTAATATTAAAAAAAATAATGGGATATGATTAGTTAATTTTATCAGCAAAATGATATTAGTAGGAGGCTGCGATAGTATAATATTTTCGTTATTTCTTTGAATTCTTATCCATTGCTCAATTCTTTTTGTCCTTCTTTCTCTTTTCTTTAGTCTTTCTTTTTTTTAACCCCTTGCTACTTTTCGACACAAAAGTGGTGCCCAGCCTACGACCCGCGGGCCACACCCGGTCCGCGATGTTGTTTGTTTAATGTTGCAACCCGAAATGCTCGATTAATGTCAATGTTATTAATTTAGAGCTAAATATTCCGAAGTTCGTTTCTGGAAGCGTATACACATTAATAAAAGAAGTATTAAGTAATGATAACAACAATTGAATCGGCAGTTTGAAGAAGGGAACGAAGATCAAAATTTCAAAATTGGGTTTTTTCGTGATTGTATTTCTCGTACTGTGAATACACATGTTAGTGAGAAGAAAAGAACAAAAATCAACCTCCAACATTGATTGCTGCAGCATTTAAATCTGTGAGTTGGTGGAAGAATGGAAACAAGTCAGGTCTTTGTTCCCTTCTTCCAACTAATTACGCAAACCTAAGGCTAGGGAGCTGCACTGTTGCCGTGAATCTTTATCATTTGGCTGGATAACAAATTCTGTCATAACCTACCTATTTTGTTTTGATAAAAAATCCAGTTTTGAAATTTCTCAGTGAAAGTTCGCAAATATGTCATCCATTTTTAATAAACATATTTTTTGATTATTTTGTTGTCCTAATCATTTTTTTTAAATATTGTTACAATAATCTTTCATTAAACAAGGACTTTTTCAAACAAACATCATATCTGTAAGCTGTTTTACTTGAAAATCCCTATACCATCACATTAGTTTGAAGAAGGGAACAAATCCAACGACTTTGATGGCCCGTAAATCCTTACATACAATAGATAAACTCAAAATGTAAAATACATCCAATTACTTTAAAGGTAGATAGTGCTACAAATGAATCAGAAAAAAAATAAAAAAATAATTCAGCATTTTAGAAGGTTTTTTTCGATTTCCCGAAAAACTACTTTTTGGATTTGTTCCCTTCTTCAACTGCCGATTCAATTATTGATTTTTAATTTTCTTTCCTTTTACACATTTTCCCATGTTATTTGGAAAAAAAAATCAAATATTTCGATATTTTATGTGTGTTCTGGCCCCCAAGAATGACTTTAAAAATGAGGTGCTGTACGCAGGCCTGTCATTTCGAATTTTTCCAGGCTCGAGGGTGGGCGGGGGGGAGGGCAAAGAGTGTTTTACACAATGTACATTTTACCAAAAATTTTCAAAAATCATCCCATTTTTTGTAAATATACTGATTTTCAAAAGCACGGGGGGGGGGACAATCAAAATCTCCTATCTAGAAAATATATTATATTTGAAAGGCTGGAAATATGTTTTCGTAACCACTCTCCAGCAAAACATACAATGGGCAACTTCCTTGCTGTTATCTTTTGCGTTTTGACATTGTGCAGCCTGGTATGTTTATAGGAAGTGCAACGGAACTCCGTTATCAAGCACCATCTAATACCAAGATTTTTAACTAAAAGATATTATATTTATGATTATTGATAGATGTATGACGTTACAATTCAGTCAGTCAATTCTTGTTTTTACACTATTTTTTCCTTTAAACAATTACACGTTTTTAAAACATCACCTGTAGAAATTGGATGAATCAATCATCCTGTGGTTAGCCTCTCTGAATTTGATGTAATCGGTGCTTTCCTTTTCTTTATAAAAAAAAAGTTTTTTGATATCCTTTTAAGTTCAGTGAAATTGTGAGTATCTGCGAAAATGGTAGCAAAATTAGCTTAGGAAATGTATAACGAGTAAGAAGTTATTATTTTCATTATTGTTTTCGTTTACTTTTTGTACGATTTGTTTTTATTAATTCATTTATTACGAAAAAAACTTGATCGCAACAAATTCACAATTTCTACACTGTTAAAAGTAAAGGTTGCATATGGCACCTTTTAGGGGTGAAAAGCTTGTAACACCAGCGGCACCCCATAGGGTGCCAGATTGGCACCCTTACCAAAGGTGAAAATCGGGCACCCTCATTTTCAGGGTGCCTTCGAAGGTGAAATAAATGGCACCCAGTGGGGGGCAATGGCACCCTCATTTCCAGGGTGCCTCCGAAGGT